>CABHPR010155344.1:47517-88048 GCA_902168415.1 Peromyscus melanophrys | reverse complement strand
TCTGTGTAGCTTTGCGCCTTTCCTGGAACTCACTTGGTAGCCCAGGCTGGCCTCGAACTCACAAAGATCCGCCTGCCTCTGCCTCCCGAGTGCTGGGATTAAAGGCGTGCGCCACCACCGCCCGGCTCATAACATGAATCTTAAAAGGTCTTATTAATAAAAAACCAGGAGCTAGGTATTAGAGTGAGAGCTGAAAGATCAGAGAGCAAGCTAGCCATGTCTTACCTCTAGAAACTCCTCAGCCTAAGAGAGAGCTAGTTCCTGTCTACTCACACCTATATACCTTTCTCTGACCTGTCATCTTACTTCTTCTCTCTGCCCAGCTACATCACTTCCTTTTTCAGCCCAGCTCTATCACTTCCTGTCTGTCTGTACAGACCTCCAGACTTCTGTGGTTAACTCGTGAATTGAAGGCATGTGCCACAATGCCTTTCTCTGTCCCCAGTGTGGCCTTGAATTCACAGAGATCCAGATGAATCTCTGCCTCCCCAATGCTAGGATTAAAGGCTTGTGCTACCACTGCCTGACCTCTATGTTTAATATAGTGGCTGGCTTTGTCCTCAGACCCCCAGGCAAGCTTTATTTGTTAGAGCACAAATAAAATACCACTACAACATATTACTTCTTTCTAGTAAATATTTATTTTTCAGCCCTTTATTCAACTCACAAGTATTTGTATTCAAGTTTTTCTGCCCAGATTGCCATTTGGTTTGTGTCTTCTGACTGAAGTATAACTAGTGCTTTACTTCTTAACATCTTAGAAAAATGCTTCTAATAACATTTAAGTAAATGAATAGATGGATGTGGGTAGGTCATTATATTTCAATGCTATAAATGAGAAAAATGGGTATAAACAAAGGCAAAAACGATGACCCTCCCCCTTGATTTAATTATTGCTGGTTTATTCACACTCTGGCAGTGTGGCAGAGCTCCCCCTTTAGTTAGTGCTGGTTTATTCACACTCTGGCCAGTGTGACAGAGCTCCCTCTTTGATTAAATTAGTGCTGGTTTATTCACACTCTGGCAGTGTGGCAGAGCTCCCTCTTTAATTAGTGCTGGTTTATTCACACTCTGGCAGTGTGACAGAGCTCCCCCTTTGATTAAATTCTTGCTGGTTTATTCACACTCTGGCAGTGTGGCAGAACTCTTCCTTTAATTAGTGCTGCTTTATTCACACTCTGGCAGTCTGAGCACCTCTATTTGAACAAAAAAAAAAAAAAAAAAAAAAGGAAATGGCTACATGGATAAGATTTAAGTCATCATTTCTCTGTGGTGTTTTGTTTCTGGAAAACTTGGTAATAACCTCAGCCAGTTTTTGAGCATAATCACTACCAGTTCAAAACCTGGCATGGAGTGCTATGGACTGGAAAAGGCCATCCTTAGTCTTGGAACAGGACCACTTTCACAATGCACTCACTGAGACAGATGCACTGAGGAGAAATACTCATAGAACTACACCCAGCCAATTATGTTTGAATAAAAGCTTACCTATTTTTTTTTTCAATTTTCTTCAGGAAGTTTCAAGCATTCAAGTATTTGACTTTTACAGTAGAACAATTACTGGGGCATCTAGAACTAGCCATGTTTCATTTTAACCTCTTGTACTCAGGCACATTGAATGGTGTACATCCCCAGCTTACCACAGTATTAATACATTGCTCTGCTCTTGCCACTTAATATTTCTTGAAAGTTTTGTTTTTATCAATATGAAGTCAGGGTGATCTAGGTATGTCTTGTAAGTTTTCTTGCAAATATTTAAAGGTTAGTTATCTCAAATGAAATATAATTTATGAAGAAAATAAAAAATTGAAAAGTAAAAATAAATGTCTGCATCTTGTTAATATGTTAAAATATTATGTGTAATAATACTACTGAAAATCACATGATATCACATACTAAGTCAAAGTTAATGACAAAAAGAATAACTGAGGTTCATGGGGTCTAGATACTGAAATTGTTTATTTTGGTTTTGTCTTTCTGGTGAGTATTTATATTATGATATATTTTGGTACAGAGATTATCAGAGACTGAGATCAAGAGTAGGCATGACTTTAGTAGTTTAATAAGAGGGTTTTTTTTTAATCTACTTTGGGATTATATGATCTAAAAACCACTCAGGAACTAAGATGTGAGAAACTAAAATTTCAGTTAGTACACTTAATATATGATCATACTCAGCAATGGAGTACCCTCTAATTATGCTTCACTTTTGCCTGATTATTTGGAATCTGACGTTCTTGTGATACCACCCAGATTTATAAAAAAGAATTGTATATGATTAGTCATGAAAAAATTAAAATATCAGAGTCTGGTTTATGCTGAACGTGACTCTCTTCTGAATAACTGAAAAAAAAAGAAAAGTTGAACAAATTTTAAGTTGGGAGTCATTGTTTCAACAGATGTTACCCCATTAGTTAAAGAGATCTGAAAGAGAGTAAAAAAGAAAAGAGAAAAAAATATATAGTATGTGGATGACATATAAGCATTTTTTTCATAAATTGCATACATTTTTTTAAATTTAGGAAATAACTTACTATAACTCATATATACATTTGAAGACCGAGCAGTATAATTTTGACATTTATTCTCCAAATTACAGAGAAGAAGAAAACAAATGGAAATTATTGGAAAATATTATTGTTGAAATTCACTAAGATTACACCTAAAGATGACATTAAAGGTCAAGGTTTTCCTTGGTCATTACTTTTAACTAGGATCAATTTATTCTCTATTTGTAAAAGTTTCACAGCAAAATTGCATGGGTTATGGCCACTGCCTCTTCTTAACAATATTTCTATTTAACTCCTAGCTAAACTTTTCTTAAATTAGGATTAAAGTATTTTGTTTAATTTTATGCGTGATTGTTCCCATGCTACCCACTCCCTTAGGCATAGCCAGAGCTGGTTTCTTGTGAAATCAGAGCAGCAAGTGCTAAGGAGCTGTGCTTCCGTTTCTTCCCTTATACCACAAGATTCCAGGTAAAAGATGGAGACACTGATGGACTGATTCTGACACCCATTCTTCTTTCTGTATTGAAGAACTTACCCCTCTGGAATTCAGTGTCTAACACTGAGAGGAACAATTGGAAAGGTAGTTAACTTCGTTTAGTAGTTCATCTTCTTCTGTTATGAAGATCTCTTTATTTCCAGTCCAAGTTGCTTGATTTCTTTTGTGTTTTTTTTGTTTTTGTTTTTGTTTTTTTTTTTTTTTGGTTTTTTCGAGACAGGGTTTCTCTGTGTAGCTTTGCGCCTTTCCTGGAACTCACTTGGTAGCCCAGGCTGGCTTCGAACTCACAGAGATCCGCCTGCCTCTGCCTCCCGAGTGCTGGGATTAAAGGCGTGCGCCACCAACGCCCGGCGAGTTGCTTGATTTCTACAAATCTAAGAATAAAATGTTCATGTTCCAACGAATCTGCACCTTAATTTCAAGCTTCTGTAAAGACCTCTTAACCAAGAGGCAGGACCCTTCCAAAATGCCTTCAGTACTAGCCCAAGGCAAATCCCCTAGGAAGGATACCACTACTCTTGATGTCGTGCAGCACATCTTTGGACAGCCAGCTGCATGATCTTCATCTTCCACACATAGCATAGGGAACAACTGAACATTTCCCACTGTTTTCTTTCCAGTTCTAAAAACTACAAATCTCTCTTCTGCTTTAATCTTTAAGTTCCCCTTCAAGTAATAAATGATAATAATAATAATAATAATAGTAATTATTATTATTATAATCACTGAACACTGACTGTGGGAACACAAAATGAGATGTCTAGAGGTCTTCCCCTTACAGTAGTAGACATGGGAATCTGAGGGTCAAAGGCTCATAAGGTTTTCCAGCAAAAGCAGAAGAGACTAGCTGTCTCATTCATGGGCTTCCAGTGCCTGTGCAAGAACACCGAGAAAGAGTCTCACTAACATAAATCAGTGTCTATGAATTTGTCCAAATTCTTTTTACTCTGGTTGGTGAAGAATCCTACTTTTCTCCTAAACAGATGGGAGAAGTTAAAAATACATTACTAACACTGCTTCCTTATTCATTACAAACTGATATTTTTTCTTTCTTTTCTCCTCCTTAAAATTGTTATGTACAGACTATTGGAGCAAAAGACTGATGAGATAGGAAGTTCACTTGAGCATGAACACTGCCATGATAAGGAAGCCCGGGAAAATAAGTTCCACCTCTAATTACTAAGTGATTTAAAAAAAATGAACATGTAGTATTTGCATTTTATGACCTACTTTATTTTATTAATATCTTGATTTGATGCTTATTAACTTTTTCTGGAGTATAATAATTGGATTGACTTTCTGCTATCAAACCCAGACATTAAACAACATATAAGTAAAGTAAACCAAGAGTTCCTTGGAAACCCGATAGAACGTACCCAACACTGATGCTATCTCTATGGCCACCTTCTTGGGTCATATTTATTGAGACATACTGTATAGGTCTTGTCACTTTCCAAGAATATCTTCCTGTTGTTATGTTGGCCACTCTATTTGTTTACTATACATCCTGAGTGCAGTTTTCCCTCCCTCCCCCTTCTGTTCCCTGTCCCTCTCTGCCCCTCCCCCATTCACTACTCCTCTGTTTCTGTTCAGAAATGGGCAGGCCTCCCATGGGTGTCAACAAAGCATGGAATATCAAGTTGAGGTAGGACTAAACTCCTCCCTTTTTACTGAGACTGTGTAAGGCAACTTGGAATGAAGAATAGGTTCCCAAAAGCCAGCTCAATCATTAGGGACAGGCCTCGATTCCACTGCTAGGAATCCCACAAATAGACCAAGCTATACAACTGTTACACAAAAGTAGAGGGCCTAGGTCATTTCTATGCAGACTCCCTAGCTGTCAGTCCAGAGTCTGTTACCTCCTATGAACCCAGGTTAGTTCAATCTTTCCTCCCTCTGTCCAAGCTTCCAGGAACTTGGTCCAGTCCTTGGCTGAGTCTCTGTATCTTCTTCCATCAGTTACTGGATAAAGGCTCTATGATGACAACTAGGGTAGTCTCCAATCTGATTACAGGAGAGGGCCAGTTCAGACACCCTCTCCACTATTGCTGGGAATCTTAACTGGGGACATCCTTGTGGATTCTTGGAAATTTCCCTGGTACCAGGCTTCTCCCTGACTTGAAATCCACCCCTACATCAAGATATCTCTTTTATTACTCTCCTACTCTGTCTGCCCCCAACCTGCCCAACTGATCCCTCATATTTCCATCTCCTACTCGCACCCTCAGTTTATCCGGAAGATATCTTCTATTTCCCCTTTTAAGGGAAATCCGTGTGTCCCTCTTCAGGTCCTCCTTGTTATCTAGCCTCTGTGGGGCTGCAGGTAGCATGATTATCATTTACTTTACAGCTAATATGCACTTTAGCTATACAAGTCTTGGGCATATACCCAAAAGATGCTCAATCATACCATACCAGAAGGACACTTGCTCAATCAACTATGTTCATAGGAGCTTTATTCATAATAGCAAGAACCTGGAAAAAACCTAGATGTCCTCAACTAAAGAATGGATAAAGAAAATGTGGTACATTTACAAAATGGAGTACTACTCAACTGTAAAAAAAAAAATGACATCATGAAATTTGCAGACAAATGGATGGAACTAGATAAAAAAAAAATTCTCCTGAGTGAGATAACCCAGACTCTGTTATTTTTCTTAAACCTATTGTAATATACTTACATGTTCCACCAAATGTCATTCTTGGTACTGAAATTCAAATAGTCTACAGTATCTGTGGAGATGGTCTCTAGGACTCTGAACCCCAAATCCACCTGTTCTGTTTCTTGGCATAGGGGGATGCATTTGCATATATTCTATATTATGCTACAGTATACTGAATTATCACTGGCTAAATATAATGCCTAATAAAATATAAATATATATTGCTATCCTTTGGGTTTTTGAACTAATTTTTATTGTTTTCCTAAACTCTTATGGTATACATGTTATAAAACCTGCAGATGCCCAAGCTATGTGTAGAAAAGACTGGTTCCAGTAGCTACAGTAGCAATTTTGAGTAAGTATAGTTTAAGTACATTTCCTGTGTCTATTCCCCCAAATGATTTGTATCATATTATTATTAAATAAATGAAAACAGACATTTTCCAAACGTAATGAAGTGATATTTTTTTAGGACAGCAACATAAAACAGTGTCATTTAAACTCACTGCAGGTTTGAAGGAAATAGTTACCAATGGGATCTCTTTGTGTATTAAAAAAAGTGTATGTTAGAAAACACTTTTCACAGATTGCATGCATTGTCTTCCATTTATCTCCGTTTTAGGGGCACATAATATTTGAAGACGAATAAAGATTCACATTAATCTGTAGAAACTCTCATATCACTAACAAAATTAAAGCTACATAGTTGAAATAATGTAAAAAACATTCCTATTTTTAACAGTCTTTGAAAATTATTATTGTAATTATATTACATGTGTGGTGTGTATTTACAAGTGTGTGTACATATGTGTAAGTATATTTGTATATGTATGTATATGTGTGCACGTGTGTACAAGTGAGTGCATGAGTATGTGAATGTTATGGGCATGTGAAACACAGAACATTTGGGAGGTCAGAGGACAATTTTGTAGAGTCAGTTATCTCCTTCCTCTACTCTGTGAGTGAGTTCTAGGGGTTGATCTTGAGTGGCCAGGTTTGGGCAATGAGAACTTTATCAGCCTAGCCATCTTGGAAACAAAGTAATTCTGTTTTATCTAATGTATTAATACAATTATATATTTTTCCTTATCTCAACTTACAAAAATAATCTTAAAGTAACTCATTATAAGTGAATTAAAATTGTACACTGTAAGAATTAGGGTTGTCATAATTTGTATAGTTCTATTTTGAAAAATTGAAAAAACTGTGTAATATTAGTAGTCTTGAATACATATATTTTCAGTTTTTATTGATTACATGATTTAATGAAAAATAGAAATAAGATATAATATAATAGTCAGATACAAGCAAGTATATTATTTTTATAAGATTGATTTTCAAATATAAAAGCATAATAAATGAATCATCATTTTAAAGAATTGACTGAAAGTTAATTATCACAGCATTTGGCATTATACTTTACAGAAATCAGAAATTCTATTCTATACTTTGAATAGGCATAACTACCAACATTATTAAAACTTATTTCAAAGTTTATGTTTCATCAGAAAGAAAATTCAAATAAAATAACTTTAAGATATTCATGACTGCTTCACAAATCTTATACCAATAATATTTTATCTAATTGTGGAATAATTTGGCAACTGCTAATTTGGAGGATGTTCAACAAAGACAGTTTAGTTTCAAACTAATCAATTACACTAATTGAGTCTTTCAACAGGTAACAAGTTTAAGATACACTTCAATCTACTTTAGCTTTCTCTAATGCACTAGAAAGATCAGACTTGGAAAGCTTGCATATGTTTCTGAAATTCAAAGCAGAGGTTTTAACATTATTTACTTCCACTGAACTTATTTAATGCATGACATATTTTTGTGGTCTTATAGTCGTCAAATTGAGGTTATAATGAACTTCATTTCCTAAAAGTTACGCCTGAGATAAAAATGTCATGAACTCTGTGACTTATTTTGGATAGTAAATACCATTTAAGAAGAATACTGTCATTAAACATAATCTTTTAAAATATCCCATCTGCAATGCATCTTTAGGAGAACAACATGTAAAAGTAGGAGCAATAGGGCTCATGCAGATATGTTAGGTATAGTCCATGTATTCAGCAATGCATCTTAGTGAAAGTGGGTTAAATTTACAAAACAGAAAACAAATCATGCGAACTGATTGCAAAATTGGAATATGAGGCCTATATTATTAAAAAATAACAATGAAAATAGTATTTGCCAGAAGGCAGTATTGGTTCCTCACTTCTGTGCAGGAAGAACATAATGTTATAAATGCTGTGTCTGAGAAGAATGATTAGGCCAGGGTTTGTTTGAGGGTGCTGTCAGAACTGTGCACGGTCAATCACCAGAACAGGAAACTCAGTGAGATCTAAGTCTGAAAGAGTGGCAGAAAAGTGATATGGGAGAGAAAGGGTGACTATCTAAGAGAAATAAATAGAATCCATTGATACATAAAGATGAAAAATATTCTTCTAAAGAAATGTATCTTCTTTGAAAAAAATTGAATTAGCCTAAGTATATCATTTATTGAGTCTAGGTCAAGATTACAAAAGAAGATTCACTTAATAGCTAGGAAAATGGAGTCTCCACTAGCAAAACACACAAAGTCATCCCTTCCTCTCACACCATACAAAAAATCACTCACATGTTATCAAATATCTTTATGTAAGAGTTGAAAGTTTTAAACCATTATAATAAAACATAGTAAATCAATACAGAATCTAGGCATAGGCAACCCCTCTCTGAATAGGATTCAAATTCATTGGAAATAATAATAAAAAAAAGAGTTGGCAAATTGGGCTTATTTAATATGCAACAAAGGAAAACCCTAGTAGAGTGCAGAGTGAGTCTAAAAAATTGCAGGAAACTGTCAACTCTCTCTACATCAAACATTAATATTTGAATTAACACCAGGAACTCAAAAACTTAAACACAAATAACCAAATCAATACACCAGAAAGAAAATTGAGCCAATATTTGTTAAATGATATAAACAGACAGTGAATAGATAAGCAATTTTAATATAATGAGCCAACAAGGAAATGCAAATCAAAATTATATTGAATTTCCATTTCCCCTCAATCAGAATGTGTATACTCCTGGTGGGCCTGTAAATTAGTGCTTCCACTATTGACATATTATGAAGGCATATCAAAACCAGATGATCTAGCTGTATTACTTCTGGACAAATACCCAAGGACATCAAAGGAACATAAAACAGTGATACCTGAACACCCATGTTTCTTGTAACAGTACTCACAATGACTAGTACTGGAAATCATCATGTAAAGCAAAGTAAATGAGACTCAAGAAGATAAAAGTGTCTCATATTTTCTCTTATATATGGATATTAAAAGGACATGAAATAATAAGTAGGGGTACTAATAGGGAATATTCAGCAGAAAAGTAGAAAGGGGTTAGGGATAAGTGTAGATACATGAACAATTAGTGTAATAAATATGACCAAATGTGCGTGTTAAAATATCAGTGAAACTCACGATTTTGTACAATTATATAGACTAAAACCTGCATTTATATATCAACAGCCAAATATTTTAAAGTTGTAGATCCAGTTAACAAGGTATGTACTATTATTTTTACTCTAATAAATATATCTAATATTACACTTAAGTTTGTTATAGTGGCTTACTGTCTTATTTACTTGTTGTTACTCTTTTTTTTTTAATTTTTTTGAACCCTTTAGCACAAAGGTGAATATGTAATAGATCTTTGTGGTCCATAAAGACAAAGGATCCCTAGTCACTGCTTAAATGTAAATACTCCCTGCTGTGAAATTTGTGAGAATAAGCTTGAAGAACTGAATAGGTTTCAAAAGGATATCAGGACTGTGGGGTTCATACAGTAGATGGTGGGATCTAGCTTTGGGTAGGTGTCTTTGTTTGGTCTTGTGAAATCAACAGTCCCAAGTCACGTGCTGTTAGAGGAAAGCAATAACAGCACAGAGCTAGATGCCAGGACGTATTGGAAAGAGAACACAAATAATGCCTGATAGAGAACAAGGTAGATGAGAGCTAAGAATTAAATAATTTCAGTTCAGTGTTTCTCAAAGGGAGAAGGGAAATGACATGATTATCCAAACAACCAAGGAAATAGAAAGCATTGAGATGCAAAAAGATGAAAATGTACAGAACATTCCCTAGTTCTGATCAAGAAGTGAATGCGTTATCCTTGAGCGTGTCTCGCAACCGAAGCCTCATCTACTTGGGAATATGAGACTGAAAGATGTCAGCTGAGACTCTTTGTAGACAAAGTTAGACATTTTATAAAAGAAATGCATTCGTAGGCTAGAAATTATAGAAAAGGAAATGTAATATTCTGGCAATGACATAATTTACTTGACTTTGAGAGTGGGTATTCAAATGTGGGCATTGAAATTCTGGAAAACTAGGGTTTGGGATTTTAATATAGAATAAGTTTCCATATGCAATATAATTTCCCAATCCTATTCTTGACCTCTCCCCACACCCCCACCTTGCTCATATACTCCCTCCTCCCTCTTCAATTGAACTCCAGGAGCTCGGCCTAGTACTTGGCTGGAGAGATGGCTCAGCCCTTAAAGGCTAGGCTCACCACCAATTATATTATTCTAAATCAAGTCTTTGACGGGACTTCTAGATGATTTGTTCCCTACCAAACTATTGTTATCATTCTGTAGAAATGGTAATGCGGCCTTGTAGAAAGAATGTAGAGAAACGCTGAACTGCACCAACTCATCAGAAATCCAGAGTTCAAGGGCATAATTTATGCTTATAGGCAAATATATTGTATGGAAAATAGCATTTTCAGTTATATCTTATTTGTTTCTAAAACTAAGATCAAGGTGATGAGAGTCACTGTAAAAAACTGACTTTTAACTGCATTTGCACACAATCTACCTGTGTGGCATTGAGCCAGCTGTACAATGGTTGCATCAAAGATGGCCAGCTACATATTGTCATCTTCTTTTCCCCTCTAAAATTTTGTACATGAACTTCCTACTGGTGGTCATTGAAAACCACTGTGAAATGTAGAGTTGTTAACAATTATCGTTTCAAGATATTTCTTTCATTTTCCAAAGGTATTTTATTATATTTTAATCAACAATGCCCAAACATTCTCATGTAAGGGAGAAGTATTTAGTCTCTACAGAAAAAACCACTTCCGCACTCGTTTGGGAGGAGAGGGTGCGGAGGATTCCTGGTCTTTGGATGTTCCCGGTAGAGATGAAGCATTATTTGAAGTATGAGATTCTCGTGGGACGCCGTCTTCCTCATGTTTTGGATTTTTCTTTTTCTCATCATTCCGGTAGTAAAAGACCAATATGGTGCGTTTTCTTCCTTTCTTCTTGCCCTCTGAATTCTCTTCAAGCACAGACTGTACTTTCTTTATTATTTTGGGGAATTTGTCAGAAACAGTGCCTTTTGCTGACTCACGAAGCCTTTGCTTCTGGCTTTTGGTGCTTCCTTTTTCCATATTTGTGCTTCTGGTTGATCCACCCTCAGAGTAGCTTTCAGAAACTGTGCCTGAACTGGACTCATCTGGATCCTCAGTAGCGTCGTCCATGTCTCGTCGTCGTAGCTGTACTGGCTGCAATTGATTGTGGGACACCTCTTACATATCCCCTCAGGACAATGAGAAGCCACGCCCTTCAGCTTTGATTGGTTACTAAAATCCTTCGGGCCAATGGTATTTCTAAGGTGACATGGATGTCACAAAGGAGCTCTCCTACAAATTCCATGAACTGGAGAGGGGAGAAGCTTCACTGAGGAAGAGTTCAAATAATTGAATTAGAGGAAAGGATCTTATATAATCCACCATAAAATATTTTTTCTAATATATTTTTATTTTTTCCCTTTTCATAAAATATATCCTGATTACGGTTTCCCCTCCCTACCCTTCTCCCAGTTTCTTTACACCTCCTCTCCCCTCTGAATCTATTCCCATTCTGTCTCTCATTTGAAAAGAATAGGCTCCCAAGAGACAACAACCAAACATGACAAAATAAAATATGATAAGATGAAGCAAAACTATCATATCAAAGTTGGACATGGCAAAACAACAAGAGGAAAATATTCCCAACAGTCAGAGACCCACTTGTTCTCATGGTCAGGAGTCCCATGAGAGTACCAAACTAATAACTATAATGTAATTTCATATGTTTTATTGAATATTTTGAATCTATGTTCATAAGGGAAATTTGAATTCTCTTTTTTGTTGTTGTTGAATCTTTATGTGGTTTGGGTATCATGGTAACTACGGACTCATCAAATGGAGTTGGCAATGATCATGTTTCTATTTTGTGGAATAATTTGAGGAATATTGGTATTAACTCATCTTTGCAATTCTGGAAAAGTTCTGTAATAAAGCCATCTGGTCCTGTTTATTTTTCTTCTCTCTCTCTCTCTCTCTCTCTCTCTCTCTCTCTCTCTCTCTCTCTTAATGTTAGAAAACTTTTAATGGCAGCTTCTATTTAACTAGGGGATATAGGTCTATTTAAATTGTTGACCTGATCTTGATTTAACTTTGGTTAAGTGTAACACAAATCTTAAAGAGTCTTATTAATAAAAAACAAAACAAAACATGGGGGCCAGATATTGGGGTGGACTCTGAAAGATCAGAGAAATATAACAAGCCACAACTATCCTCACCTCGCCAATTCCTCAGCTGGTTTTGTATCGTCAAAGTGGAAGCCTCTGTGTCTTCATCCCAATGGATCTCAGCTGAACTGCTGCTGATAGCCTAAAAGCTTAAAAAACCTCTAGTTCCTGGTCCTCATGCCTTATATACCTTTCTGCTTCCTGCCATCACTTCCTGAGATTAAAAGTGTGTGTCACCATGCCTGGCAGTTTCCAGTGTAGCCTTGAACTCACAGAGATCCGAACGGATCTCTGCCTCCCAAGTGATAGGATTAAAGGTGTGTGTGCCACCATTTTCTGGACTCTATGTCTATCTAGTGGCTGTTCTGTTCTCTGACCCCAGATAATTTTATTAGGGTGCACAATATTTTGACGGACACAATAACACCTGTTGAGAAAATTATTGATTTCTTTTAGATTTCCAAGTTGGTGGAAAACATGATTAAAGTATGTCCTTATGATTCTCTGAATTTCTTTGGCATTTGTTTTATGTTCCCCCTTTTGTTTCTTAATTTGTTAATTTAGATATTGTCTTTTTAATATTTAAAACAATTTTTAATTGAAATATATTTTGATCAGATTCTTCCCCCCATGTTCCTCCAAATAATTTTCCCTCTGCAGCCACCTTACTTTAAGTTCTTTTTTGCAAAATAGATGAAAGCCCAATACAACAACAATTTCCCATCCCAAACCAAGAAAAAAAAAACTACTACCCCAAAAGATATAAAGAAAAACAAAACACCAAACTGTGAACAAATAAAAAGCACATTAAAAAATGGTTGCCTCTGTATATTAACTGGTCCTGAACATGAGGCCTGTCCTGGAGTGGTTTACATACCCAGTGTCACTCCATTGGAGAAAACTGATTTTTCTATCTCCTGGAAGGTATAAGTGAGAGTTTAGTTGTTATACTTTACCTTATTGACTAGATTTTCATTTATTCATTTTAAATAATTATATATATATATATATATATATATATATATATATATATATATAAAACCAAAAGCTATCACATCTAAGTTGGACAAGACAAACCAACAGAAGGAAAAGAGCCCAAGAGAAGGTATAGGAGTCAGAGACCCACTGATTTACACACCCAAGAATCCTATAAAAAAAGAAACAAAAACCACTAAACTGGAAGGCAGAAGACCTGATCCTGAGTATTTCAGGTCCTACCTATGTTTGCTGCCTCAGCCTCTGTGACTTTGCATGAGCTTTGCTCATGTTGATTTAGAAGGCTTTGCTCTCTTGGCATCCTCAATCCCCTCTGGCTCTTACGCTCTTTCTGCCTTTCTTCTGAAGAGTTTCTGAGCTCTGAAGGGAGCTATTTGATGGACAATCCATTTAGATCCCTGTGTTCCAAGGTCTCCCACTCTCTGCATAATGTCTGGTTGTTGGTGTTTATATTTGTTCCCATCTGCTGTAGAAGGAAACCTACCTGATGATGGGTGAGAAAGGCACAAATCTGTGAGTTTATCAGAATATCATTAGGAGTCTTTTTATCATTATATTTAGTTTCTTTTTTCAGACCAGTATTATTTGGTTTTACTCTAGGTCTTTGGGCTATTTGGTTTCAGATTCTTTATCTTCAAAATGGTGTCAAGTATTGGTTCCATCTCATGGAGTGGGGCTTAATTCAAATCAGATATTGGTTTTTATTCCAAGAAGCTTTGTGTTAGCCATTGCCTTAGCATATCTTGCCATTGCAGATAAAGCCTTTGTGGCTGGCTTGGTATTCACATTTTCTTTTTGATAATGTTCAGAGTAACCTCCTGTACCAAAGATGCTAGCACATAAGGGGGAAGGATCTATATAGGCCCCAACTCAACATATCCATGTTTAATGAGTTATGTAGGTGTTGTCTTCAGCAATGGGGCCTTTCTTTTGGGTGGGGAGAAAAACCTATATTCTTGACAACAGCCTGGGTTGTTTGGAGATTCCTGTAGGGCCCCTTTGCCCTAAAAACTTAATTAGATATAATCCAATCTCAGTACTGGAAGATTCATTTGGTGACAAGAGATGACAAGTTGGTACTCTGCCTCCTCAACTATTTGAAGATTTCATTTAGATTGTGTTCATATATGCATATATTTTAGAAATTTTCCACTGTATTACTGTTTCATACTACCCATCAAATCCCATTTATTTTAGCTGTCTCTTCTGGTTTTTCCTCCCACAATCTTTTCTCCTCTCCCCATATCCACTTGATCCTCTTATTCCACACACTGTTCCATCCATATCTGTATCTATATCCCCCATTTTTCCTGTTTAATGAGGTATATCTGTTCCCTTTAGTCCCTTACTCTATATCAAACCTCTGTGATTCTATGTATTATAGTTTGATTATCATTGACTTGACAGCTAATAGTTATATGTAAGCAAACACATTCCATATTTGTCTTTCTGGGACTGGAATACCTTACTTAAGATGATTTTCTTTTCTACTTCCAACTAGTTGCGTTTGCAGATTTCATAATGTCATTTTAATGACTGAGAAATAATCCATTGTGTAAATGTACTATATTTTCTATCACAGAGATGCTTTCTACATAATGTTGATTGCTGTTCTATGCACAATAGCCAGAAATTGGAAATAAACTAGATGTCCCTCAAAAGAAGAATGGATAAAGAAAATGTTCCAAGATTTTGAAAGACAAGTACCAAGTCTCCTCTCATTAATCTTGCTATCAACAGGAACTGATAACAGTGAGGCTACAGGAAATGATACTGTATCCATTTGTAATTCACCCAGGATATTGAATATTAATTGTATGCTATCTCTCATATACAAATCTTAGCAATTTTTTTCCTATATTTAACCCAGAACACAAGTGGAATCCTGGAAACTAAAAAAGGACCTTTTGGTAAGAAACATGTTAAGAGAGTACAGATAGTAGATTACAGGTGAAAATGAAGCAGAGATGTGCAATGATGGTATTGGAACGTCTTCTTCAGCAACTTTGGAATTTTATATACAAATGAAAATGGTCAATAATTCAATTAAACAAAAAATAGTCTTTAAATAAATAAATCACCAAAGATCTTCAAAATGTTCTTAAATTGTATTTGGATCCTAAACATTGAACAAGTATTTAATCTCATCATTTATTTGAAAAAATAATGTAAAACTACCATGAGATAAAACTGCATTCTCACTATTTAGATCTTATTAGAACACAGATAAATCTAATTAGTGATTGTTTAAAGAAACTAGAACTTGTACACCTTAAGATTAGATGCAAAAAATCTAGGAAAGCCAAATTGGAAAGTACTCCTTACTCAACATAAATGAGGGGATACTCACGAGACTCTTGTGAAATTCACAAGAAACTTTTAAGACTTAGAACGCTAAGGTAAATTGCAAAACTAAGAAATCTCCTTATCAAACTTCTGTAAGCAAGCGGTACAGAGGATGCCAGTACTGCAGCTCTTTTCAACGACATGCAGGTTGATCCCCTCATCCATGTTCTTAAGTGTCCCAGTAAACAAACACATTGGTTCATTAAGATGAACTTAGAATCATTCTTTTTATTCATATATCTGTCCTTTTCATAAACTACACACTACTCTCTAATACTGGATACTGGGTTCTTTATTTTTGCTTCTTGCTTTCTTGGCAAGCCATAGAAATGAGGCACATGGAATAATGCAAATTATTCCTAATTTTCTTAAAACTCATTTTTCAACATGAGATAGATCCAGGTAGCTGCAACAGTGCACATTTTTTTAACCAACAAATCCACTCAAATGCTATTAATCAGACACAGGTTGCTTCCTACACTATTTTTCATAATCATTGTATTGAAATATTTGAAAATATCTGCCCATTATGGCACCACTCAAAAGTTATCATGTGCTGGAAAGTAATGATTTGGAATATGTTTTCATCAGTTAAATCACAATTCGAGAAGAACAAAGGGGCATTGTTGACAGATTACAATTTCATGCTGAAAGCAGTAAATGTCATTTTACCTTTTATTACTTAGAGCTTCTTTCATTTGAAATCTGACTTAGAATTTATTATTGTTAACTATTTAAATTATTTTCAACTTTTGATAAGATTACCTTAACTGTAAGTACAAGAGGGAAATAAAATGAAATAATCTGTGCTAAATGGAAAAAGATAAAGCTCAGTACACACATTTCTGGAGTATTATATTACCACTGCAGACAACATGGCTTGTACTGGATTCTTCACTGGCCTTCAACAGTGACTGCATGCAGCTAAAGAAGTATTGTAGCTATGATGTTCCTAGGACAAAATGCTTCAGAACCTTAGCCCAGGCAATGTCTTTCTGAACAGGACTCAAATTGAGCAGAAACTATTAGTATCACTTCATCAATGAGACTATGTGAAATTAAAAGCTTCTGCATGAGAAAAGGAATAATCAACAACATGTAGAAGACAGCCAACAGAACAGGGGAAATGTCTTCTAGCTCCTTATCTGATGAGGGATTTTTAGTCAGAACCTATAAAAATTCAAAAATTTCACAGTAGAACGAATAATCAAATCAACAAATGTGAAAAGGCAGTGAACAGCAACTTTTCAAACAAAAGCCTAGAAACAGTGAAATACAGGAAAATCTTCAACATCCTTGGAATGCAAATCAAAACAGAGATTCTCATGACCATGAAGAAAGTAACAGTGGGCCAGGACATATGCTCAGGTACCCCTTCTTCACTGTTGGCCTCTATGAGACATTTATACAAATTAGTGTGAAGTTCAGGGTCTTGGTTCTCAAGATGTGAAAAATATGTCTTGATTATGAACCAGGATCTCTCAAGGATCAATCAGTATTCTACAGAGATACCTGCGGGTTTGTCATGTGTCTGGTCTCATTATTCAAGTTAAGGAATAAAACTGACTTCCCATCAATGAATGTGTGAATAGAAAAATGTAGCGCCCACCCCCTCACCCCCTCACCCCACCCCCCTACCCCTCCACCCCACCACCACCCCACCACCGCACCACCCCCCACGTGCGCGCGCACGCACACACACACACACACGTATTAATTGGAAATGTATTCATTTATAAAGAAGAATGAATTCAAGGTATTAAAAGACAGATCACAGTAGAGTTCATCATATAATGTGAGATAAAAGAGACACAAAAGCATGTGCTAAAGGCTCTTTCTCTTATCTGCAGTCTGGTCGGGGACAGAAATGAAAGTAAAACCATTCTTAGAGCTGTGGAAGGAAAATGGGAGAAAAGGAATAATAAGAAAGAATGAAAAGTGGGCAAGTAGGATTGATATGCACTATATGATGCATGCATGTATCTGGTTACAGGTCCTCTGCTTGCTTCCTTTTCACCCATGAAAATGAAAAATTCCCTTAAAGAAATTGAGGAAAGGGCACACAAAAATTGAAGAAATCAATAAATCCCTTAAAGAAAACCAAGAAAAAACATCAAATAGGTGAAGGAAACAGTTCAAGACCTGAAAATTGAAATAGCAGCAATGAAAAAGACACAAACTGAGTGAATGTTGGAAATGGAAAATCTGAGTAAACAAACAGGAATTACAGACACAAGCATAACTAGCAGCATACAAGAGATGGAAGAGAGAATCTCTGGTGTAGATGATATGATAAAGGAAATAGATTTTTCAGTCAAAGAAAACACTAAAGCTGAAAAAGTGATAACACAAAACATCCAGGAAATCCAGAACACTATGAAAAGGCCAAACTTTAGAATGATAGGGATAGAAGAAGGACAAGAATACCAACTCAAAGGCACAGAAAATGTACTCAACAAAATCATAGAAGAAAACTTTCCCAACCTAAAGAAGGAAATGCCTATGAAGATATACGAAGCTTACAGAACATCAAATAGACTAGACCCACCAAAACAGAATATCAATATTTTCTACAGATCCGATTGTTGTCCATGCTGAGTATCATGAATAAACCAGCATAGACATCATGGATTGCTGCCAAGGTATACACAAAAGAAAATTTTCATCATTCAGTATGGGTAGTCATATTTTGGTTGTTCTTTTAACAAAGTATTTTTATCATATGATTTCTCTGACCTTGAATATCTGTCTTGGACACATTCAGTAACCAATTGGTCTACTCTCTCTGAGGCTCGAACAAAATAAAACTGAATTATGGAAAATTAGGACTTGTGGCAGACAGAATCTATTTAATTCTAAACAGCAATTTAATTCAATTATTAAGGCAAAAAATGTTTACAGAAAACAAATTGTGGTAAAAAGTAGTATTCTCAATAAATTATTTGTCCACTAGAGTATGTACTGTGAGGATAGTTTATAGTTTATTCTATAATCTTTCATATTTATGTAGACTAAGAACAGTCTCTGGCCTGAAGACAATAGCTTGTCTATACTTAAATACTTCCGGGTCTTCCTGTTCATATAAACCAAAAGAATTGATCACTATCTAACTTGATAGTAATATGTATACACATATACTCACATGTGGATAGATAATAAATAATATGCAGATGGTTGATACCTCAGTTAATAGATGACAGAATGATAGCTATAAGATGAATAGATGGTAGACATAAATTCTAGTTGAAAGTTCGATGATACACAAATATTATATAAGTATATTGATAGAAGACTTCTCCACCTCCTTGTCCTACCTACACTATCCTTCCTGCCTGGCTACTGGCCAATCAGTGTTTTATTTATCAATAAATCATAGCAACATATATTTACAGCATACAGGACATCCCACAGCATCAGATTTCTATGGGAAAATGCAAAATGCAAACCACCTGAAAATCTGGCTCCCAAATTCCCAGAAGGCTGAAGTGAAATTATGAGAGAAGTGTTAGAAACACCTAAGCGCTAAATCATTGAAAACTTTTCAATCAAGTGTATCAATATTTGTTAAATTTCCTTTCTCTTGTCTGGTTAAAATTGATCCTGAAATGATTTTTCTCTGAAAACAGCTTAACGTAATATTGAGAGTTAAAAAGCAGTCATTGAGCAGACTGTTCAACTGTTCTCTGTTTTGAAATGTTTTCAACATTTCCACATATAAGTATATTTTATCTTTCATTTGAACTAATGCCCATTTTTACTATTAAAATAGTCTAAGTTTGTAATATTTTTTAACATAATGCCCCACAATTGTACCAACTTCATACCTCAAGAAAATCATTGTTTATTTACTTCACTACCTGGAAAGGATGGGGGCTAGAACACAGGTAGTACAGTATAGAGTCATGCACGGTGAAAACCTCAGGGCAACTATGGATGTGGTTCCTAGTGTACCCTCCACCATCTCTTTCTTTCCCCCAGAACTGCTTGATAGATTAAAACTTACCAAAACAGTGAGCTCAGCATGCATGAGTACTCCAAGGAATTGCCTATCTCTCCCACATCTCCCAACTGTTGTAAATTAGCTTTGAGAATCAAATTTGGCCTGTTTGTTAGGATCAGCATTTTTGACTTACTTGTTATCACAGACATGACCAAATTTGAGACCTGTTTCTTAGTCTTGTTGGCACTGTGATACTGACTCATCTCATTTCTGTGTTCATGGTTTTTCTTATCTCAAAATTGAGGAAATTAAAATTTAATATGCTCAAAATGTATGGAAATTACATAGAATACTTATTAGTTATGTAGTAGACATGTATTAAATAACATGTAAATATTTTCTGATAATTTTACCACAACATTCTATAAAATATAAAAATTCATTCAGTTCTAATATTTTAGAATCACAAAAATCTAAGCTTTATAAAATATAAAATTAAAAAATCAAAATAATTTAACACTTGCTTTTGATTTCTGAGAGATCTAGAAAATGGTGCTTATTCATTATATCTCATATCTGTTGGTAAGTTGTTTTAGTCAATAGAAATATGGACAAGTTAGGATAGAATTTTATACATTCTAATAAAATAGACTCAAAAACTTTAATCTCAAGCGATAATATAATATATTCATGAAAAAATGCAATCAATCTCCTGTTCATGAAGTACAATGTGCATTCTATATTTTTAATTTTTACTGTATACAGTATGCAAGACACATTTTAGTGCTTATTTTTCTGCTGCATTATGTGAGTTTTGTTTCCTTTATCGATAAAATATTAAAATAAGCTAAATATAAAAAAAACCCAAAACTACCACTATATTATTGAGACGGTGCTAAAATAATGCAGAGTATTATGTTATATGAATAATTATCCCCAAACTGCAAGTTCTTCAATAGAGACAGAAAATGTGGTCAGAGGGAAAAAAGAACATTAAAGCTTCAAACAAACTAAAACTGTGTTGTAATCATACTGGATCTAATTAACCATGTAATTGCAATTGAAAAAGATGTGAATTTATCTGAAAAACGAAAAGTACAACATAGCACAAAGTTTATTTTTCCAAAATTCTATTTCCATCTCAGATGACACTATGAAATTAACTATAAGTTTGTAACCTTAACTTTAGACATGGACAAAGAAGCAGACGAACAAAATATATAAGATTTAACCTAAAGCCAATATTTCGGTTGGGTATTTTTTGCTTTCTTGTCATTATACCCTCCTATTTCTGTTGACCACATCCCGCAAATGTGGCAACCGCTCCCCCGCCCCCGGTTTTGTTATAATATGTTTTTCCTCAGGATTTTCATTGTACTAATCTTTCACACAAGCTCTCTTACCCACCACATTCTTTTCCAGTTAGAAATATAAGAAATATAATTGTACTTATGCATATTTGACACTGAGCAAATTAGGCCCGTCTTGTTCCATCAACTGTATTTATTCTTGCTATAAGCATTTCAAATTGTGGCTTCCCATCCAAATTCCTTTACTATATGTCTGATTTTACAGTTGATCATATCATTTTGCTTTAAAATCCAGAATGGTGAAATGATACATTTATAATGACTACAACTGCAAACAATGTTTCACTTTTTCTTAATGAGAGGATAGGGAAAATTAAAAATTTAATCCGTTTCCTCTTGCATGTAAGATAATAATGGAATCACAGGGCTAGCCATGTGCTGGAAAGATTAAATGCTCCTTAGAACCCAAGTATTTTCTGATCTTTTGTGCTTTAGAATGAAATGAGAGCCCTGCTCAAGTTACAGACTTCATTACCATTTCTTTAATTGCAATATGAACATTGGTTTAACAGTGAGTGGGGTTGGTGTAAGAGGAGGGGCTCCAAGTGCAAAAAAGAGGTACCATTTCCAATTTCTTCATTCTCACGAATTTCCAAAAATATCTAATTAAGAAATGTCTTTAATGAATCCTTTCTACCTTTCCACTAACTAGTTTGCTTATTCATTTTTCAAATTTCTAATGCTAGACAGGTGATACAGATATTAAAATTTATAATGCAATGTGGCTCTACACTGCCATTAGGTCTCTGGCTAAGGGTGCAACTTTGTGCCCACCTGTTCTTTTCATACTTGGATTTGCTCTCCCTTGAGTTTTCAGGGGTATTCTCGAAGTTGTTAAGACCAGTGTGAGTTCAGATGCACCTCTGCCCACTGTTTCCAGAAGTATTCTTTCCTTATAGTTATCTACCACCTATAGCTCTTCTGTCACATCTTCTATAATGATACCCTGCCCTTGAAGTAAAGAATATGATTTAGATGTACCATTTAAGGCTGAATATTCTGGAGTCACTTATTCTTTGCATATTGATTATGTATGGCACTTTATGTTCATCACCTTCTACTACAAAAAGCCTCTCTGATGAGCACTGGGAGATGCACTCATCTGCAGGAGTCCTCTTAACACCATGTTCATTTGTCTGGCTGTTAGCAGTAGGTTCTCCCCTAGTGATTATGACCTGTCTAGACACAGGTTCTCTGCCTGATAACCGTACTGGCTATGAGAGTTTCATCTGGTGGAATATGTCTTAACCCAAACCAGAAAGTAGCTGGTTACTCAGAAGATGTTCTTATGATTATTGTGCCAGTGGGCATATCTTGATAGTCAAGTCATGATTATAGCTCACAGAGCTCACAGATGCATAAGACAGCTTAATGTTTTTCTCTTCCCATATGAACTTCGATACCATGTTCCAGCACTCTGAATCCTATCCTGGCCATTAGAATTTAACTTCCAATTCAGTAACAGCTTGGTATTCTTTTTATTTAGATAAGTCCAGGTATCTGTAATTTCTACTCAAGATACTTGCAACTTATTTGAAATTATGCTTTATGTAAGTTAAATTGTATATTTGAATATATTTAAAACATTTAACAATCATAATCTTTTGAGGACTTAGTCTTACAAGTTGATGCTATTCCTGAAACTTAATGACAGATTTATCACAAAGATATTCAAACTTAAAGTACTAATGTCTAAATAGTTTAAGCTAATATGTAAAGAAAGATTACATAATACTTATATGTTTAGGTTTACTTAAATATGACAGTAATAAAGATACTCAAGAAATATTTAACAGTTTGATTTAAAATAATCTGAATTCAGAGAACATTTTTATTTTATTATATATGAGTGATATCTTGAAAAATTTCAGTCGCCAATGAAATACTTTAAAGAAAGTTTGGACTATCATTTAAGTATTTCTTACACATTTTAATTTTAGCAGAGACAATAGATAATAACTACCCTTTTGTGAAAAGTCAGAATAAAGATATTTGACATCTATTATATATATTCAGTATACTTAGCTCTAAATTTAATATTGATAAGTATTATCCCAGATAATCTTCCCAATCAACAGGGGCTAAATCTTCTGGACATAGAGAACCAGTAGTTAATTGTCCAAAATGAGCTGTCTAATAAGATGAGATACTAAAACTTTTTAGTAAAGCAGACAAGAAGACATTAATTGAACAATTATTGTGAATTTGCCTTGCTCCTTCAAGTAGATAACATTCTAATTTTGTGCTTAGGAAGAAAACTGTCAGTTCTGTGGATAAATATATGTAAATTGACCTACATATACAGTTACATATTTACATACAATATCTCAAGCTTGATTTCCAGACCTTCTACTACTTGAGAAAATTCACTTTGAAGTTAGCATATACTTCCCCTGTTCATTTGATGTATTAAGTAATTTGGATTACAAAGGCATTAAATCACTTAGAAGGACTTACTGCATCTTTTAAATGAAATACTGACAAAATTTCTTCCTCTGTAAGAACATTAAGCTACTTGATGTGGGTGAGATGAAGTGGTGCTAATTAAACATCTGGCATCCAACCTCACTCTTCTGCTTTCCCTGATGCAAACAACATTTTGCAAAGGGAAATGAGTGCTTTAAAAGACTGATGAGTCAAAAAAAAATAGAAACCTACGTAAAGCAGGAAATTCATTACAATGAATGTTTACTATCAAGTTGAAAATATCATTGTTAGTACCCAATTCTATTCCAGCTTATTCAATAATATAAATATATTTCCAATAAAGTCATGTATATGATAAGTTACCTCGTCAAGGAACAGCTAAATAGTGAGAAAACGATAAGCATGTTTCTCCTGTTCAGACTACATGACTTCAAAGTAGCATGCTATGTGATTGATTATCCATGTGCTTGTACACATATTCAGTAGATACATAACTGACATAGATAGTCCAGATTATTTAGCTATTGAATAATGGATCCAATTCATATACAAGATTGAAACAAGAATACACATATGCACACATATGTATATATGTGTAGACTAAGACAATATTATTTTAAGTTTATTTATCTTATTTCTGAGATGTGACACTGAAATTGTTTCCCAAGGATTTATTGTCTGGTGGGAAACTTTCAATTAGATAATTAATGAGATACATTAAAGATGCATTCTGACAAAAAATGAAGCCAGAGTAATTAGTCTCAAATACCCACACCCAATTTTCACACGAATGAGCAGCGTTGTCCTAGTTAGCTTTAACTGTCAACTTGATATAGCCTGGAGTCATCTGAGAAGGGAGTTTCAATTAAGGGATTACTATGATCATATTTGGCTATGGGTATATCTTTGTCAAATTGTCTTGATTGTTTATGATCTCTAACCCACTCTTGGCAGCACCATTCTCTGGGCAGTTGGTCCCGAGCTGTACAAAGAGGCTAGCTGAGCAATTCTGAGCCTGTCAGCAAGCCTGTAAACAGCATCCCTCTCTGGTTTTGGCTTCAAGTTCATGTTTCAGTTCTTGTGTTCAGAATTTATCCTGACTTCCTGAGGTGATAGACTATAACTTGCAAGCTGAAAATTGGATTTTCTGAGTTGCTTCTGGTCATAGTGTTTATCACAACAGAACGAAACTAGATCAAATATGAAGTACTCTTTGAATTCTGCTCTGTGTAGTACACTATTTCAGAACCTACACAGAAGCTACATGTCAATACTCTGTGAAACATAGGATCCTTGGGCAGGAAAAATGGTAGTCATATGTGAATACCTTGCATTTTACTGGACCAGCATCAGCTTTCCACTATTCCTACCCTTTGGAAAACGAGTGTCTAATACCAAGGCTTTCATTAAAAAAATGCTGTTGATAAAATAACATTTGTTTTGGTAGTATGAAGAAGTCAATCATACAGCAATGGAGTAATAACAAAAGCTATTGTAGAAACATGAGTCCTCGTTCATGTAAAAGAGGGAGGGTCAAATGTCACTGGATTTCAGCTCACTGCTGTTATTATGTTCTCCTCCAGACTCAGAAGACATAAATCAGGGATTGGAAAACAATTGGGGTAATGTCTATTGATTCAGTTAAAAATAATGCAATTACAAACTGAAGATATGGCTCAGAGATTAAAAACACTTGCTGTTCTTGCAAAGGACTCAGGGTCAGTGTCAAGCACCCATGTGTATGGCAGCTTACAACCATCTATAGCTTCAGATTCAGAGGATGTGATGCTTCTTCTGGCCACTGTGAGTGCTGCACATACTTGGTGCACATACATGAAGAATTGCACAAGCATCACTGTACAGTTCTAAATGTTAGAGTAGTGGGGTTCAGTGACTTCAAACAAAAGGGAAAATGCTTACTTTGTCCTTAACTTTAAGATAATTAGTAATAACTGGGAGTGAGAAGTTATCAGAGGGGAGGAGTGTGAATAAGAATGAAGAATCTACTCACTTTGTTCTTATTGAGTACAGGATAATAAACAAGATTCAAGGACTGGCCTCATTTATTCTTTACCTGAGTAGAACAATAGGTTCTGTCATTTACCAAAGAAGAATGAATAACCAGAAGAATAACAGATAGAAGAGTAAGATAGAAGTATGAAAGACAGAGTGATGATTTCGAGTGACCTCAGCATTTGAGAGGCTAAGACAAGAAAATCTCAGATTGAAGGCAAGCCTGAACAACATTTGAAGTGTTGTCTAAAACATACAAAGGCATCTATGTTCTACCTAAGTTATCAAGGAGATTCCTTCACATCCCCCGAAATACAGACTTTTGTCATTCCTCTTTGTTGCCAAACAGAGCTAGTTGATAGGACTTTATTGCTGGAAAATCATTCACTTTTGTTGTATGATGTAAAGTTTGAACTCAACTACACTCGTCATCCCTGCTGGCTAGCTTTCTTAGTGTTAGAGGATACTGTGTAGGCAGCTGGGGACTAAAAGTTCTAAACCAGTTGTGAACCCTATGAACTAGAATGCCAACCCACTAGCAAGATCCACTCACTGATACAGTAGTAGTATAGCTCTTAGGTCACACAACACTTTTCTAATTGGATTCAAACTGCACTCTAGAGGGGTTATTTCAAGTCTAGTACTGTACAACTAGTCAAAAACCTATGACCTGGCACTGGAGAGACGGCCCAGAGATAAAAAGTGTACTCTTCTCTTACAAAGGACTCCAGTTTCCAACACTTATATCAGAGGGTTCATAACTACTTATAACTCTACTCCCAGGGACTCTGACACCTTCTTCTGGTCTCGTTAGCAATCTGCACTCATGGTGCAATGCACGTGCACACGCTCGCATGCACACACACACACATACACACAAATAAATTTAAAGAAGAAATTATAATTCTAAGAGCAAACTTACTACTTTTGTTCAGATAAAGTAGTATGGCGTCACACTTCTTCCTAAATATCTGTTTATTTCCATTAACAATGCTACCCTCAGTCTTAAGCTGAGAAGCTTCTGTTCACAATGAGTGCTATGATGTAGTTGTTGTTGATCTTGTGGGTGGGTGCTGAAAAGACACACACACACACACACACACACACACACACACACACACACACACTCAGGAATCTCATAAAAACTAGAAGCCATAGTATATATGCAGAGCACCTGGGGCAGACCCATGCAGGCCCTGTGCATGCTGCCTCATAGTGAGTTCATATGAGCTTTGATCATGCTGATTCAGAGAGCTTTGTTTTATTGGTGCCTTCATCCCCACTGGCTGGGTTCTTACATTCTTTCAGCTTCCCCTTCCCTGGGGTTCCCTGAGCCCTGAGGGGATGGATTTGATGGAAACATCTCATTTAGAGCTGAGTGTTCCAAGGTCACTCACTCTCTACATAATGTCTCCCTGTAGGTCTCTGTATTTGTTCCCATCTACTGCACTCTGACTCTTGTGACTCCTCTTGGGCTCTTTTGGGTGTGGCATTTACCCACCAACCCCACAGTTCCTCAGAGTTTTTTTGAGTGTGAGCAGCAAGAAATATTAGATAGAAGGAATTATATTGCGGAGATAAACAGATAGAAAATAAAGAATAGCCTAGAGAGGGTCTGGAACCTTTTCCAATGGGCCCTGACTATCTCTGCTCCAGGGTATTTATAGAGATGCCAAGGGGTGGAGCAAAAGACCTCCCCCCAGCACAGCCAAGTGCAGACCATCTCAGACACCTGCACTCAGGCTCGTGGTCCTAATCATCCTCTCTATGCAGATCTGCTGAATAAAGCCACGAGGAACCTGAAAACAGGCTCCCACACTTTTGCATTTGTTTGTTTCTCTTGTCCAACTCCAATGTGATAGTTCTTATTGTATCTTATATTTTGTTGTGTTGTTTTTATTATTATCCCTTAGAAACCTGTTCTTTTATAATGAGAGACAGGAAAAGAGTGTATCTGGATGGGAGGGGAGGTGATGATGAATCCCAGGAGTAGAGGGAGAGGAAACCGTAATCAGGGTATACTATGTGAGAAAATGATCTATCTTCAGTAAGAAGGAAGGCAGAGAGTGGTGAAAACAGCTTCATTATGTCTACTACTTGTAAATTAAGGATGTACCCATCCTTACATTTCAGTGTCAGTGTCTTCAGATTTAGAGGGTTTCTTGTGAGTGCATTATTACTGGCTCCTGCATTTTTATTGGTATAACATTGTCTGTGTAACTGAAGGTTTTAGAGTATTTATGTTGACTACAAATTATAAATATGTCTTAATTCAAGAGCTGAGAAAAAGACAGATGAACTCTCAGACATAACAGGGCATTTCTACCATTCCCTTTCTAAGGCTTAAGGACTATAGATGAGTAGGGGGTAGTAAGACTACAAAAACTAGAAGATAAGAAGAGATAAGAAATGCCAGCTTCTTCACATGGCACATGTAAGGATTATGTCCTTAATTATGTCACCAGCCTGTGACAGCGTCCCAGCCTAAAAAGCGGGCATGCCCTCTATGCGCTCTCTCTTTCCACACTCTCTCCTTCTGTTCTCTTCCCTCCACACAGTCTCTCTGTTTCTCGATTTCTCTGTTTCTCTCTCTCTGTCTCTCTCTGTCTCTGTCTCTGTCTCTCTCTGTCTCTCTCTGTGTCTCTGTCTCTGTCTCTGTCTCTGTCTCTCTCTCTCTCTCTCTTTCTCTCTCTCCCTCTCTTTCCCTCTCTCTCCCAATAAAGCTCGAGAAATGTAACCATGGCTCGTGACTCTCCTCCAGCACTCTCCTCCAGCCATAAGCAATGCCGTGTAACCAACAGCATAGCCATTGTTATTATGAACACACAGTAGCTGTGGTTGCCTACACTAGATGCATCACAAAACCGAACCAAAGACTTGAGCATGGGAAAGGAGCCTATCAGGCAGAGGGGGTTGGCAATGATAAGAGGGAAATAACCCAGAGGGGGGATAAGGGAAAGAAAAGTGGGTGAACATCTTACCGACAGATATATGAATTGTCAAAAAACCTAATTAGCAAATCAATTTCTAAAATAGTTTTTAATAAAAATTATGAACAATTTATGAAAAAATGTAGAAGCTATAAGTTCTGAAACTATTTTCAAAATATTACAAAAGCTAATATTAAAACATGCATGCCTATTATGTATTTACTTATCATTGATCATGTTTTATAAGTTTTATTACTTGAGCAGTGTTTATTGAGATAATAGTTAATGTGATATACACTATGAAACTTGTAGATACTCCAAGGTTCTTTAAAATGCATTATCAGATTTATGAGAGATATTTACATAGAAAGATAATCAGCAAAAGAAAATGAAAGATAAACACTAAAAATCTTCAAACTTGGATATATAAATATTAAGCTGAAATACACAGAAATTAAAAATAAAGTCTATAATTTTGTTATAAAAAAGAGATAAAAATCTTTCAGCAACGTGTGGAATGAGAGAAATTGATGATATAAAGTTCCTGAACAAAGTGAGAGAAGAGATTCAAAGCACAGTTCCAAGTACTGCTATCCTGTAGCTGTAAAGGCTCTTCCACTAACCCAAGAGGAAGGCTATAAGGATGATTGATGGTGCTGATATGCTTGGAGGTGGAAAGCTGGGAAGTCATTATAGTCTCTATTAAGTAGGACTCAAGGTATCTGCTGAGTGTAATGGGGAACCGCCAGGGCAGGATGCTGAAAGAATGTATAGCAATGTTAAAAATAGCTATTGTGTGGGCTGACAGAGGGAAATGATTATGAGAAGACAGCTAATTGTCCTCTGAGAGTTTTATAAGGTATTGAGAACCATTATAGAGCCATAATAATTAAGACAGTTTGGAAACTGCAATAATGGACAAGAAAACAGGCATATATGATCCAGAGACTGAAAATATACCTTCTCCCCTACATACACACAAATGTCATCCATGAAGTGGGCAGCCTATCCAAAGGCTTGTATTTTTATTAAGTTAGATATTGACCATTATCCATTGCTTCAAAATTGAAGTTGAATTAATTTCAGAAAAATTAAATATTTAAACGTGAAGGAAATTCTTTAGTAAATGTAAAGGTTATTTTTGTTGTGTTTCTTCTTTACTTTAGATACAAAAAACTTGTTCTTAGTTTAACTGGGATATAACTTATGAAAGGTGGACTTTAGCAACTGATAACTTAGATGATATTAGTTCCAGGCCAACTCATGGAGGAAACAGCCTTTAAAGAGTCATAGACTATGATATGTACTCTGCAATTGCCATCACAAAAAGAACCAGACAATTTTTTTTCTAACAAAAGATCCCCTAGATGCCTGCATCACTATTTTCTACAATGTTCTAATGTTCTTAGCAATTGTTCCCCCCTCCTTTGGTTTTTTTTTGTTGTTGTTGTTGTTTTGTTTTGTTTTTTTTTTTGTTTTTCGAGACAGGGTTTCTCTGTGTAGTTTTGGTGCCTGTCCTGGAACTTGCTCTGTAGACCAGGCTGGTCTCGAACTCATAGAGATTCACCAGGCTCTGCCCCCCAAATGCTGGGATTAAAAGTGTAAGCCACTGCCACCGGCCAGCAATTGATTTATTACTTGTTACTCCGATTCCTTAGTCTCTTCCTGGGCTTCATAAAAATGGAAGTGCAAGCACTATATGCATTTCTTTGGGAAGATATTCATACAATGTATTTGTAGAAAACTTACTAATGTTTTACAGATACAAGGCATTACCTTAAAATAGCAGATTCATAAACACTCTTTTGAAAATTTTTAGGTCAACAAGCTTTTTTTCAGTTCTCTTAAATGAATAACTAGGTAAGGATTACTGAGTCAATCTGTAGATAAAAAAAAACATTTAATATAGTTACTAGTTAGTCTTAAATAGTTTCCCAATGTGGATGACTAGTCTATGTTTCTAAAGTATATGAAAATGACTGCTATTTCCCATTCTTGGCCAAATTTTCTAATGATACTCTTAAATTTTAGCCTTTCTAAATAGTTTTAATGGTATGGTTTGTACTTTTAATATTAATTTTCTTGGAACTACTGTTGCTCACTTGACAGTACATGGTAATTTCTATATTTTGTGATGTCTTTGATACCTCTCATAGTATATTTTTTTACTTTTAGACAGTTTTATATATCACATAAAAGTATAAATTAATAAAGTTTAACAGTATATCTACTTCCAAATTACGAATTTCTCCTAAAAATGCTATATTAGGTAAATCAAAAGGTAATTTAAAGAATAAAAGAACAAATCTGCTTTACTTATATGAAAAAATAGAAAAAAAGAAAACTTATCATATTGAGGTACAAAAATTATAAGCAGTTTAATATGTACAAAAGACTTCAACTGTGCAAAAGAGTGAAATTAAGCAGTCAGTGTTTAAAACTATGCTCAACTTCACAAATGATAGAATTGAAAGTTAGACTTCAAAAATGGAGAGGTCTATCAAAACTGATATTTATGAAAAAATTTAGATTAAAAAGTATCACATTATCAGATATGTAACAGTAAATATAACTACTTTGCAGAATGTATTGTCATTATGTGGTTAAAGATAATATAATACAAGTGCATTAGCACATTTCTCCAGCACTTGGGAAAGCCTTTGAAAGAGGCTATGAATTAAAGGGAGATTAGAATACATAATAAACAACTATCGTTAAGAAGTAGTCACCCATATATAAGGCAAAATGTCCAATGCTTATCTTTCTGTGTAACTTACCTCATTCTGGATGATTTTATCTAGCTAGCTACATTCACTTATCTGCAGATTTAATAATTCCATTTCTAAACAACTGAACAATATTTCATATATCAAATCTACTACATTTTCATTTTCCATTCATCAGTTGATGGATGTTTAGGCCATTTCCAATTCATTGCTATAATGAATAGAAATGCAATAGACGTGGGTGTGCAAGTATCTATGTAAAAAGATGGAAAGGCATAGCTTGATCTTATGATACATGTATTTGCAACACTTTTGAGGAACCATACTGATTTTTATAATGACTATGCCAGTTGTCACACCCACTAGCAATGAATAAGTAAGTGTTCTCCCTTTCCCAGTTCCTCACCAGACTCTGATGTCATTTGTTTTTACTAGTCTTGAGCATTCTCAACAGTGTAAGATCAAGTCTCAAAGAAGTTTAAATTTGGGAAAAGCTCTTCACCAACCCACATCTGACAGAGGGCTGATATCCAGAATATATAAAGAACACAAGAAATTAGACATCAAAATGTCCAACAGTCCAATTAAGAAATGGGCTATAGAACTAAACAGAGAATTCTCAAAAGAGGAAGCTCAAATGGCTGAAAGACATTTAAGGAATTGATCAACATGCCTAATCATCAGGGAAATGCAAATCAAAATGACTCTGAGATTCCACCTTACACCTGTCAGAATGGCTAGGATCAAAAACACTGAAGACACCTTATGCTGGAGAGGATGTGGAGCTAGGGGAAATCTCCTCCACTACTGGTGGGAATGCAAGCTTGTACAACCACTTTGGAAGTCAATATGGCACTTTCTTAGAAAACTGGGAATCAATCTCCCCCAAGACCCAGCTATACCACTCTTGGGCATATACCCAAGGAATGCTCAATCATACCACAAGGGCACTTGCTCAGCTATGTTCATATCACCACTGTTTGTAATAGCCAGAACCTGGAAACAACCTAGATGCCCTTCAACCGAAGAAAGGATAAATAAAATGTGGTACATATGCACAATGGAATACTACTCAGCAGACAAAAACAATGACATCATGAGGTTTGCAGGCAAATGGATGGATCTAGAAAAAATCATCCTGAGTGAGGTAACCCAGACTCAGAAAGACAAACATGGTATGTACTCACTCATAGGTGGATACTAGATGTAAAGCAGGGATGACTGGACTGCTACTCACAACTCCAGGGAGGCTACCTAGAAAACAGGACCCCAAGAAAGACACAGGGATCACCCAATGACGGAGAAATGGATGAGATCCACATGAACAACAGGGACGTGAGTGGGGATAATGAAGGGCAAGTGTCGAGGGAAAGAGAGCTTAGGGGAGCTGGAGATCCCAGCTGGATCAAGAACAAAGAGGGAGAACAAGGAATAAGAGACGATGATAAATGAAGACCACATGAGAATAGGAAGAAGCAAAGTGCTGGAGAGGTCCCCAGAAATCCACAAAGATACCTCCACAATAGACTACTGGCAATGGTCGAGAGAAAGCCTGAACTGACCTACTCTGGTGATAGGATGGCCAACCACCCTAATTGTCATGCTAGAAACCTCATCCAATGACTGAGGGAACCCGATGCAGAGATCCACTGCCAGGCCCCAGGTGGAGCTCCAGGAGTCCATTTGGCGAGAAAGATGAGGGTATGTATGAGCGAGAATTGTTGAGACTAAGATTGGAAAAAGCACAGGGACAAATAGCCAAATGAATGGAAACACATGAACTATGAACAAATAGCTGAGGAGCCCCAAACTGGATCAGGCCCTCTGGATAAGTGAGACAGTTGATTAGCTTGAACTGTTTGGGAGGCATCCAGGCAGTGGGACCCGGACCTGTCCTCAGTGCATGAGCTGGCTGTTTGGAACCTGGGGCTTATACAGGGACACTTGGCTCAGCCTGGGAGAAGGGAACTGGACCTGCCTGGACTGAATCTACCAGGTTGAACTCAATCCCCAGGGGAGTCTTTGCCCTGGAGGAGATGGGAATGGGGGGGTGGGTGGGCTGGGGGATGGAGGGGGGGGGCGGGATGGGGGAGGACAAGGGAATCCGTGGCTGATATGTAAAATTAAATTATAAAATAAAAAAAGAAAAAAAAGAAGTTTAAATTTTCTTTTCCCTGATGGCTAAGGGAATAGATCAGTGTTTCATATGTTTTTTAAAGCTTTAGATATGTGTAATATATTTAAAACATTCATAGCGGTTGGGTAGCTAGTAAGGGATCAGGTGAAAGGAGAGGGTCTTCAAAGGAAAAGAAATAGAATGTTGTGTTACAAAGGGACAAAGAGGAAACTAGAACAGGAGGATTAAATGGGCAGTTGGAGGGAAGAGTAGAAGAGAGAAGTAATACTTAGGGACTTTTGAAAAGCTATATGAAAACCTACTGCTGGGGAAGCTTCCTAAATATATACACCTGTGAGTGGAATCTATTTGGAATTACCACATAATAAGGAAGACAATATCCCAACTGGACAGCATACTATCAAATAAAACTACTACCAGTACTGTGAAGTCTTCCATATTTTTGAGTTATTGACCAAAGAAGTCCTATATATACCCTCAAGCATTAAAGGCTATTACCAATGTTAATCACTGCCCTCCACAACCTGAAAAAAAAAGACCCTATTGCTGACAAAGAAAACATACTTATGTCATCAAACCAGGAAAGAAAAAAAAAATGGAGCTAGCACATAAATGGAAGCTTTACTCCTGTTAAATAGAGTTTATATTGCTGGAAGCTACTATATGTGTGACTGGAGGGGAAAGGTAATCATCCATCTCACCCAGCTATGAACCCTGTAAAATACAGCAGGAATCTGCCTGCAAAATAAGCCCACTGGTACAACAATGGCATTAGTTTTATGGAAGTAACCAATCTTTCTTTTTAGTTGGACTTAAGTCTTGCTCCATGAGATATAATATAACCAACAGGTGATATCATTAACAGGGCCAATAACATGAGACCAGATAGGTCATGTATCATAGGAGGAGAAAACAATTACTATTACTATGCTAAATGATCACAGCAATAAAATGACTCCTAATGATATATTGCTTTACCCATATTTCAGTACATTGCCCTACTCTCATCAGAGAAGCTGATTCTTTCATTAGGTAGTAATTTAACACAGAAAACCACACTGCACAATGTACAAAGAATGAGAGACTTGGGGATAATCAGTCCTAAAAGGGATGTGTCCATCACACACCTCCCTTCCAGGTTCAGGGAACTATGAAAAAAGGAGGGAGACAGATTGTGAGTGAGAGATGATGAATGACTTCAAGGAAACCATGTATCCTACACACAATGAGGTTGATGCTCAAATAATCTCAATAAGATTGTGGCAGCATGCACATAAGACACACAAGTTCGAGGCAAGCAAAATCCCAGCATGGAGAAGGGCAATTAGACACAAAGTCCTACCCCTTGCCAAGTAAGTCTTTATACCTGGTACCTGCTTTGGTAAAGAAAATACATTTTGTTCAAAGGAATGGCATCAAGTTAATTGGATACAATTCAGGGTGAGCCTCACATTTATGAGTAGGTGGCCCACACAGATTTAATTTGTGTGTGTGTGTGTGTGTGTGTGTGTGTGTGTGTGTGTGTGTGTGTGTGTCTGTATCTGTGTATGTGTGCTGTTTTGTTTTGTTTCAAGAGAGAGAAAGAACATAAAACTTGGATGGGGAGTCTAGGAGGAGTTGGGATAGGGGAAATGATACAATCAAAATATATGAGATTCTCAAACTATAATACAACCATTTTTAATTTTTTTAAATTTTTAATTAATTAATTTATTTATTTTTGGGGGGAGGTTCGAGACACGGTTTCTCTGTGTAGTTTTGCGCCTTTCCTGGAACTCACATTGTAGAACAGGCTGGCCTCGAACTCGCAGAGATCTGCCTGCCTCTGCCTCCCGAGTGCTGGGATTAAAGGCATGCACTACCACCGCCATAACACCCTGAACGTGCCCAATCTCATCTGATCTTGGAAACTAAACAGGGTCGGGCCTGGTTAGTACTTAGATGGGAGACAAGCATTTTTTAAAAAGTAATATACTAAGCTAAAGTTTCTTCATACACTATTTTTCATATGCAGTACAAAATGCAGTATTTGATATGCAGTAACATTTTACATTAAAACAATTCGTTATAATTTCTATTAGTGCAATGTATAAATACAATCAAAGTGATTTATGATTTTACAGTTCATTTCTTTTATTCTACAAATTCACTCTTCATAATTCTCCTTTCAGTGTTTATTATTCCTTCAAGTATCTCTTCTTTCCAGTGGGATATGTGTTAAGTCTCCAGAAGGAGGCTTAAGTAACCATGGAGGAAAAGGAGATTTCTCATGAACGTTGTGCATGATGTATCCTTCTCTAGGATGTGAGGATATCCAGGGCAACCCTAACAATTACTGTACCTAAAGAATCTTGTCCTATACACCTTGAGAATTCTTTCTGCTCTGGGGATGGCCTACCCTATGTTTTTCAAAAGAGTCAGCATGTTCTTCATTCAGAACTCCTGAACAAATCCAAATTCTCCCTCTGTGTGTGTTGAGAATTGTGCCCAAAGATTTTGTAATACGGAACTTAGTCACATTGTGTTACATAGATGAAGTTACCCTGTCCATTTCTCTGGATGTGCATGCCGTCCTATCATCTGTAACTCTCTCTGCCACCACTCTGTATAGCCAGTTTCTGAGAATCAGCTCTGTGTACAGCACTCAGAAAATACCTTGGTAACCTAGGAGGCAATACAAGTGGCATTTCCTGAAGAAATTTGACTCCTGGACCTGTTATCAGCATAGTTTCTCTTTAGCTACCTTCCTTCATCCACAGATTAAATAACATTTTGATTTCTTTATCCACATTCATCCACATGCATTAGCATAGGAAAAATACTACAATCTAATGAGAGAAGAATTTACGTAGTGTTATTCATTGTAAACAATGAAAATACAAGCCCAAGGAATAATATCATCTTCGGCATAACTAAGTTTCAAATATACAACAAAAGCAAAGTTAATGATTTCCTGTGGATATCGCTCTGTATAAATAAACACTGATTGGCCAGTAGCCAGACAGGACCTATAGGCGGGACTAATAGAGAGGAGAATTGAGGGAACAGGAAGGCAGAGGGGGAGACTGCCTGGAGCCACCACCAGGACAAAGAAGATGTAAGGTACCAGTAAGCCACGAACCACGTGGCAAAGTATAGATTAATAAAAATGGGCTAAATATAAAGGTAAGAGCTAGACAATGATAGGCCTGAGCTAATGGCCAAACAGTTTAAATAATATAAGCGTCTGTATGTTTATTTTATAAGTGGGCTAAGGGACTGCCGGGACTTGGCGGGACCTGGGGAGAAAACTCCAGCTACAATGATTAGCAACAGGTTGCACTGCAGAAAGTCTTTCAATAAGATTTTGATATATTTATTATTTTATTTCTTATAATTTATTTAGAACCTGGGCAAGCACTTAATTCTTTATAATTTACACATCTAATGTGCAGATTATATATGAATTATATAGTTCAAATCATAAAGTGGGTAAGAATTTTAAATAATGCTTTGAAATGTCTTTACTCATCTGTGTCATGAAGACTGCTGCACTGACCTTTGCTTAACTTGTCTGGTCAAGGACATTGGTCATGTGTTCCATGTTTTTCTTCATGCCATATGTAACTTCTACAAATCAGTCATCACTATAGTAATCATTGTGCACTTTCTCTTGTGATCATTTGGGGACAATTAGTATCCATTCCCACACTGTAGTGTCTTCTTGAGGCAAGAGTGTCTGTTTCTTGAGTTGGCAATTAATAAAAACATAACTTTGCATGTCAATTTTTCAGTCTATTAAAGATGTACAAAATATCTGAAATTAGGTTCATGTGTAAAAAAAAAAACTTCAAGACAGATATTCTTTTCTTTTAGATAGAGATTTTTATTTTACTGAGCTTCATTGTTAATTAGCAGTTTTCTATCTGAGAATTAAAAAGAATCTGTAAACTGAGCAGACACTTCTGAGAATGAAGACTATATGATTCATCGGTGTTCAGTTTTCCTTTTCATGCTCTATTTCATATACAGTCTAATCAGTGAATACACCCCAGGAGCAGCAGATTTATGTCTGTACAGTCTGAGTGGCACTTGTTGAATGGACTGTCTATTGAAATGGTTAATAACTTTCATTGGCATTCAGAAGCATAGCCATGAACTGAATTAAAATAAATGGCTCACAACATTAGGTGTTTCATAACAGCAGGAAGGAAGAATGACATTCATTGAGGGATAAACCTCCTGATGGTATTATTAAAAGTCTTTCTGTATTCATCTTTTCTTTCAAGTCTAGCAAAAAAGTTACATTTTATAGTCATCCTGTATGCAAAGGGAAAATGTAGGTAATATAAGTAAACCTTTCTAAGTTTCATAACATTTGGCAGAGATTGAATCGTGTTATATCTCCCATATTATGTGGTGACTTCATTTACATTCCCTTCATATATGTATAAATTTTAGAAAGCATCTGCAGTAGTAGGTTTCCATGTGTTTTTAGTTGACCCTCCCCTTATTCCTTCATTTTCCCTTTTATTCTACCCACTTTCCATTTAACCCTCATATTCTATTTTCCCCCTTATATTTCCACAATACTAGATTATGTGGATAAATGATTTGCAGCCCTTATACTGTCTCCTTCTTTGGGAGATCCTCTTCTCCCCCTGCTCTCTTCCTGGGTATCTAACTTCTGTGTTTATTTGGATTGCAGCACCTATACCAAAAGTTTAAATGTTCACATCTATATGTAGGACACATTCAATATTTTCAGTAGCTCTATTCTTTACCTTCAAATATTGTAATTTCATTTTAAAATTTCTGTGTGATATTCTGCTGTAAAGATCACCACATTGTTATTATATTCTGTTGGGGAATACCTAGGTTGTTTCCAATTTCTGGCTATTATTAGTGGAGTGAAAGAGAGCCGGATGAGCAAGTATCTCTGTAGTGGGCTGTAGAATTCTTTACGTATATGCCTAAGTATGATACAGCTGGACCTTTAGGTTCTCAGATTCCTAGCTTCCTGAAGAACATTGATTTCAATAGTAGTTGTACAAGTTTGAAGTCCTATAAACAATGCATGCGTTTTCCTATTTCCCCACATCTTTGTTAGCATTTGTCTGATTGATCTTGGTCATCCTGACTTGTGTAAAAGGAAATCTCAAAATAGTTTAATTTTGCATTCCTCAGTGGCTAAGGATTTCTAACATTTTCTTTAGGTTTTTCTCAGTCATCTGTGTTTCATCTTGTAAGGACTCTTTGCTTAGTTCTGTATCCCATTTTGATTTAGGTTATTTGTTATCTCGATATTCAGGGTTTTTCATTCTTTATATATTCTAGACAGTAAACCTTTTTCAGATGTGTAATTGGTAAATCTCTTCTCTCTTTCTCTAGTCTGACATGTTATTTTAATATTAGTGTCTTTTGGCATATATAATTTTTTCAGCTTCTTTGGGTCCCATTTATTAATTTTTGCTTTTAGTACCTGTGTTATTGGTGTCCTGTTAAGAAATTTCTTTCCTCTGCCAAACAGTTTAATCATACTCCCCATTCTCTCTTCTACTAAATTCAGGGTGTAAACACCAAAGAATAAAAATTTGCACACAAACATGAACATGCGTGATTATTGTGGCAGTATTCACTGCAGCCAAGTTATATATCAGTTTCAGTGCTCATCAATGGATGAATAGATAAAATATTACATATATACAAGTATTGTTATTTAGCCATAAATAATAATCAACCTCATTAGATTGTGTAGCTAAGTCTCATTAGAAAGTGTAGCTAGAGTTTTCCTGCCTGGCCCACAATCAGGACAAATCTCTGTTAACCGCCAGTCCCACAGCCGCTCAGACCCAACCAAGTAAACACAGAGACTTATATTTCTTACAAACTGTATGGCCGTGGCAGGCTTCTTGCTAACTGTTCTTATATCTTAAATTAATCCATTTCTATAAATCTATACCTTGCCACATGGCTTGTGGCTTACCGGCATCTTCACATGCTGTTTGTCATGGTGGCGGCTGGCAGTGTCTCCTCAGCCTTCCACTTCCCAGAATTCTCTCCTCCTTGTCCCGCCTATACTTCTTCCTGCCTGACCACTGGCCAATCAGTGTTTTATTTATGGACCAATAAGCAACATGTTTGACATACAGACCATCCCACAGCAAGAAAGGAAAAACTGGATGGAATTGGTCTAGACTGTATGAAGCAAAACAAGCTAAATTTAGAAGGATAAATCTTGTACATTTTCTCTCATATATGCAATCTAGATTTCTTTAAAGAGAGAGAGAGATACAAAAATAGGAAGGGACACAATTGGGAAGAGAAAAGGAAGCAATGGGAGTGGACCAGGAGGACAGGAGAGATACATATCATGAAATGACAAGATATTCACATAGGAAGAAGATGTAACAGAATATACTATTTTATACAATCTATGTATCTTAACAAAACATAAATTGAATGTAAAATATAAGTATACACACTTATACAGATAGCTAGAATCACTTTTCAGGCTGAAGAATGGGAACTGCATGGTGCCAGAAGAGTTTTATAGCACTTTTCCTTACAACTATCTCAGGATAGAATCATTCCTGACTTTCTGTGGTGGTTGGAATGAGGAAGATGCCAGATAGGCTCATCTATTTTAATGCTTGGTTGCCAGTGGGTAGACTGTGGGAAGGATTGTTGTGTGGTCTTATTAAGGTAGGTGGGGCTTTGTTGGAGAAGATGTGTTACTGGAGGTGGTCTTTGAGGTTTTAAAAGCCCATACCAGGACTAAGTGCTCATCCTTTCTGTCTCTCTATCTCTGTCTCTCTGTCTCTCTCTCTCTTTCTCTCTCTCTGTCTCTCTCTGTCTCTCTCTCTCTCCCTCTCTCTCCCTCTCTCTGTCTCTTTCTCTCTCTCTCCTGCCTGTAGATCATAATTTTACTCTCAGCTAACTCTGCAGCACAATGCCTGGCTGTCTGTCACCATTCTCCCTAAAGTAATGATAGTGGTCTAACCCTCTGAAACTGTGACCAAGGCCCCAATTAAATGCTTTCTTATGGAGGTGTCTTTGTTGTGGTGTCTCTTCATAGTAATAGAACAGTAACTAAGAAAACTTGTCTAAGAACACATTGTTTATAAAAATGGTAAGACTTCAACATTTTCCCCAAAGCATGAAATCCCTGCTTTCCAACATTGATCAGACTATATGCACAGAGTTAATTTCAATGTGCCTGGAAAATATTCTGGATATACATATTCCATGTGTATGTATGTCTCTCTCTCTGTCTCTCTCTCTCTGTCTCTCTCTCTGTCTCTCTCTCTGTCTCTCTCTCTGTCTCTCTCTGTCTCTGTCTCTCTCTGTCTCTGTCTCTCTCTCTGTCTCTTTCTCTGTCTCTCTCTCTCTCTCTCTCTCTCTCTCTCTCTCTCTCTCT
>CABHPR010155344.1:0-43358 GCA_902168415.1 Peromyscus melanophrys | reverse complement strand
TTCTTCTTCTTCTTCTTCTTCTTCTTCTTCTTCTTCTTCTTCTTCTTCTTCTTCTTCTTCTTCTTCTTCTTCTTCTTTTTATTATTATTATTATTATTATTATTATTATTATTATTATTTTCATAGAATTAATATTATTATACTATGGTAATTTAAATAAGGTATTATTCCAATATGCCTGGAAATTTGAACATTTGAGTCAAAGTCAGTGGCTCTGTTTGGAGAGACTTTGAAGAAGTACATGTTTGCTGAAAGAATTACATTATTTGTGATTTGTCTTTGAGAATTCTTAACCTTTTCCTATTCCAAATTTCCCTCAGCTTCATGATTATGAATAAATATGTGATCTCTCAACTTTCTCTTCCTGCCACTTTGCCTGTCCCTTGACCATGCTTCTGTTCTGTCGTGATTGACTCTTATCCCTCTGGAATGACAAGCCATAATAAATTCTCTCTTCCTTAAATTTCCTTTGGTCATGTTTTATTACGGAAGCAGAAAAGTTATTAATATAGAAGTTTGTGTCAAAAGAGTTGGTTACTGCTGTGATAAAATGACCATACTATTTTTGAAGGAGTATGGAAGACTTTGGGACTTTCTTTTTTCCTTAGGGGAAAAACAAAACAAAACAAAGCAAAACCAGGGATCTAAATAATAAAAGGAAATGAGATAAAACACAAACAAACTAAACCAGAAGTGGCCTAAACAAACAAGCAGAAATAAAGAAATAAATAAAAAGTATGAGAAACACATATAGAGGCACACACAGACACACACACACACACACACACACACACACACACACACACACACACACGTAGATATAATATATATACACAAAGGACCTGTAAGAGTTAAAGAAAAATTGCCTGAAGAAGCATTATGAAACAAAGACACTCCATTGTGTTCATTTTGTGTTGACCATTTACTGCTGGGCATGTGGTCTGCCTTAAGAGTGGTTTGTATCTCCGTGAGAAACTCAGTTTAAGACATAATAGATTTATGTTAAAGGTCCTTAAGCAATGACTTAAGGTTAAAAAGGGATTAAAATAGTGAAAAATGACCATCTTACCAAAAGCAATCTACAGAATCAACACAATTCCCATCAAAATTCCAACATTCTTTGCAGAACTTGAAAGAACAATACTCAGTTTCATACAGAAAAACAAACAAACAAACAAAAAACTCAGGATAGGTAAAACAATCCTGTATGTGGTGGTTTGAAAGAAAATAGCCCCCATAGGGAGTGGCGCTCTTAGGAGTTGTGGCTTTGTTGGAATATGTGGCTTTGTTGGTATGGCCTTGGAGAAAATGTGTCAATGTGGGGATGGCCTTTGAGGTCTCCACTGCTCAGGCTGCACCAGGTGACACAATTCAATTCCTGTAACTTTCAGATCAAGGTGTGGAATCCTCAGCTCCCTCACCATAATGTCTGCCTCCACATTACCATGGCCCACTATGATGACAATGGACTAAACCTTGGAAATGGTAAGCTAGCCCAATTCAATGTCTTCTCTTATAAAAGTTTCCATGGTCATGGTGTCTCTACACAGGAATAGAAACCATAACTACAACAATAAAAGATATTCTAGAGGTATCACTATCCCTGATTTCAAACTATTACAAAGCAATAGTAATAAAAACCAAATGGTATTGGGATAAAAACAGATAGATTGATCAATAGAACAGAAATGAAGACCCAGACATAAATCGACATACCTATGGATACCTTATTTTTTAAAAAGAAGCCAGAGATGTACAATGGGAAAAAGAAAACATCTTCAACAAATGGTGCTGGTCTAACTGGATGTCATCCTGTAGAAGAATGCAAATAGTTCCAAATCTATCACCCTGCACAAAACTCAAGTCCATGTAGATCAAAGACCTCAACATAGAACCAGATGTAATGAACCTGATAGAAGAGATAGTGTGGAATAGGCTTGGAAACATTGGCACAGGAGACAACTTCCAGAACAGACCACCAATCATGTAGGCACTATGATCAATAATTAATAAATGACCTCATGAAACTGAAAAGCTTCAGTAAGGCAAAGGACACTGTCAAAAGGACAAAACAAAGGACAAAGGTACAGAATGGGAAAAGATCTTCACTAACCCCACAACTAACAGAGGGCTGTCCTCTAAAATATATAAAGAACTCATATTCATAGTCATAACTCATATTCATAATCAAAAAATTAGACATTGAAAAAACAAATAATCCAATTAAAAATGGGGTACAGATCTAAACAGAATTATCAAAAGGGGAATCTCAAATTACAGAGAAGCACTTAAAGAAATATTCATCATTCTTAACCATCAGTGAAATTCAAATCACAAGGACACTGAGATTCCATTTTACACCTGTCAGAATGGTTAAGATAAAAACCACAAATGACAGCTCATGCTGGAGAGTATATGGAGCAAGGAGTGTACAACCACTTTACAAATCAATATGCTGTTTCTCAGAAAATTGGGAATTGACATACCTGAATACTCAGCTCTACCACTCCTGGCCATATACCCAAAGGATGCTCTATCATACCACAAGGACATTTGCTCAACTATGTTTATAGTAGCTTTATTTATAATAGCCACAAACTGGAAACAAACTAGATGTCTATCAACTGTAGAATGGATAAAGAAAATGTGATACATTTACACATGGAGTATTACTCACCTATTAAAAAGTGACATCATGAAATTTGCCAGCAAATGGATGAAACTAGAAAAGATCATCCTGAGTGCATTAAACCTGATCCAGAAAGACAAACATGTTATGTAGTCACTTATAAATGGATACTAGCTGTAAAGTAAAGGCTAACCATGCTATAATCCACAGATCCAAGGAAGCTAAGTAACAAGGAAGGCTAAATGGGAAACAAATGAATCTCACTGTAAAGTGGAAATAGTATAGACATTACAGGTGGATGGAGGAATAGGTCTAAAGAGGGAGTGGGGTCTAAATATTGGAGCAGGAGAGATCAGGTGAGGGAGAATGGAGGTAGAGAGTACTGGAAGACACAAGTGGAATCAAGGGCAGGGGCCATGGTTGGGGTGAGATAGAAACCTATTGCCCCTGGCTCATAGAATCCCTCTTCTCTCTCTTTGACTGGACTCCTGGAGGTTGGCCTGGTGCTTTTTCTTTTGCATCTATATCTTTTGCTTAATTTTCAACAGGCAAATTTCTAGAACTCCAAGTATTTTTTAAGGTATATTTTAAAACTATACTACAGCAGACAAACATTTATAAGGAAACTTAGAGTTCATCTTTCTGTTTTGTGCATTGGGAAGAAAAATGATTCCCAGAACAATTTTACTGCTAATATAAAAATCTTTGTTCCTTGTAATCATCTAGCACTACTTGCACCCAGATACAAGAAAACATGGTATTGAAAAACCCAGTGGTCTCAATCACCTCTGCCACTAACAACCCTTCTACCAACACCTAGTAAAATGCTATACAGCATTATGGATTTCAGCATAAAAAACAAATTTTTTAAAGTTGTTTAAAAAAAACAGAAGGCAAAGAAAAGAGCAAGAATATGTTTCCCAAGTTGCAAGACTCTTGAGTGTGTGAGAACTGACATCATGTTTTATGGACATCAAAACAGTAGGATGTATGGATTTAGTTTGACAGTTGATACTCCCCTGGCATTCCATATTAGCACTCTTCATTGTGTCTAGTGTAACATAAATAAACCACAGCATTTGGAGAAAAATCAATAAAATAAGCTGGCCTCTGAGACAAATTCACATAGAAACCGTAAACCAATTATTTCTAAGTGCATTCCACCAGTTTGACCTGGATTTAATCTAAACGGATTTCTTTTCTGACTTCATATTTGCTGTGACTTCAGTTCTAACTTGAAACCTAGATAAATATAGAATTTTTATTCATTTAAACATATAACTCTTGATCTCACATTATATGTATTTGGCACACATATGTATATATCGATATAGATATATACCTACATATTTGGCTTAGAGAGAGACAGTTAAAAATAGAAATAGAAAAAAGAAATGTAGATCAAATAAATAAATTTTGAATTAATCAAATACACTTATTTAATAAATTTACTTTATTAAATGGAAATATTACAGGTCAACAAATGTAAAGGTATGCAGATTAAAAATTTATTACTGAATATAATCATTTTAGTTTGAATTGCATGAAATCATGTGTTATATATCTAAAAGATCAATTATTGCAATTTGCCTCAGTTCTCTTCTTTCCAGCACATATACCTGATTAACAAAGCAACCATGGGTGATGGATTGATATTGAGTCTAAAGGATTTTTTTTTGGTCATTGTGGAACATTTTGAGAAAACGCATGTTATGTTTCACATACTCACTCAGTACTCTAAGTAAATTTATCCTAAGCCATTCTATGAATGAATGTTAAGTAAATTAGATCAAGTAAAATATCACTTTTATGGAAAACATCTAATGTTCAAAGGAATACATTTTATTATATATGTTTTGCCTTACATAGATTTTTTTAACCATATGAAAATAATCCACAGGAGTTAATTTCACAGAAATTTAGATAAACTATCAGCAAAAAAATTTTGCTTGCCATTATTTATTTGCAATTGAATACTCACTTATCACACAAAGTAAAATCATATTTGAACAGAATATCAAATTATAACTTGTACATTTCCTATGATAATCTTAACCACTAATAAGGAACTGAAGAGAAGTTACAGCCAATTAAGTCATTTATTAAAATTAGAGATAGCTGGTGGTAGAATATATTTTATCTCTAATTGTGGCAATTAAGATGAACTCTTTGCTACTGGTTTTGGTTATGATTCTACTAAAAGTTCCTTGACTCAGAGGAATCCACATGATAATGGGAAACAAATGAAGTGAAAGTATAAGAAAGAACCTAAGAGGTACTGATATAGATGAATGAAGGGGATTTATTAGGAAGGTTTACAGGCTGTATATCTGCTCACTCAACAATGGCTGTCTGAAAACAGAAAGCTAGAAATTGTTAAGTCCACGAGCCATCTGACTGTCTGGAGTCCCAAAGAAGTAGCTTCCAATGCCAATAAAGGAATGGGTTTGCCAGTCAGAGAGTAGGCATGCACACAGGAGCAAAATACTTCCTTCTTCTATGTCCTTTATATAGGTGCCACCAGAAGGTGTGGCCCAAATTAAAAGTTCATGTTCACACCTCAAAAGATCCAGACTGAAGGTTGTTCTTCCCACATCAAATGCTTTAATTAAGAAAAATTCCTCACAGATGTGCCCAGTCACTTGGGTTTTAGTTAATTTCAGATGTAGTCAAGTTGACACCAAGAATAGACATCAAAACATTATTTCAGAGCTGAAAGATGTGTTATTTTTCTTAATTAGGAAATTGATGATTCTAAGCAAACCAGAATTGCATTTTCAAATATGCATACATGTTTACAAAATGACATTCAGGATTAATTGTGAGCACATTTATGCTAAACTAAAGGTAGTATCAGAAGTTTTAATGAATGAGAAGTGAATTAGAGGCTAGGCTTAAAATAATAAAAAGTCCTTATGTGAGAATAAAGCAAGAGAAAAATAAGATCAATAAAAAAAATTAGCTTCCCTTTTGGATAAAAGCAAATAATTAGATAAATATTTAGTATACTTTAAGGATAAAATTTTCAAGTAGCCATTACATACCACCTCTATGTTTCCTTCCTTATTCTTTGACCTTTATTTTTAATGTGCTTTGAAAACTTCATTATCACTATTTCTATTTTACCTTCATTATTGTTAGATATATACATATCCTGTTGAATATATTTAGTGTTGCATGATTGTACATGTTGTCATGGCTGACCATCAGAATAAGATAACCAATAAGGGGGCTATTCCCTAGGGAAGACTGATTCTTCATCTCTTCATTGTCACTAATTGCCTATAGACCTTCATCTAGCAGTGGGACTTTGATATTTTGCCCATCCACATTGGCATTTCAACTGGTATTTTTATTGTTCACATCATATTTATACTATCATATTGTTTAGATTATATATATGTATATATATATATATATATATATATATATATCATCTTTGTCCTATATAGAAGACAATGTCTCAGTAGGATTCATAATCTCTTTCAAACATTATGCTTCCTCTTCTGTGACATTTTCTGATCCTTAATTGTATGATGTGAATTGTAGATGGACCAAAGGAGATATACACCCAAAAGTCAATTGTTTACTAGATTTGCTTACCTTAGTAGTTGTGGCTTTATGGAATGACCTACATCTTCTTCAAAAAGGAGTTTCTTATTGAGGGGTGAATGCTATACTTATCTGTGGGTATGGTTGTTTGAAAAAGAATGGCCCCCAAATGCTCATATGTCTAAATGTTTGGTGCCGAGTCAGTGGAACTGTTTAGGAAGGATTAATATATAGAGTTGGTACAGGAAGTGTATTACTGAGGCTGGGCTTTGAGGTTTCAAAAGTCGACACCAGCACCAGTATCTACCCCTGTCCCAAAATGTGGTTTAGGATATAACATCTTAGGTACTGCTCAAGTGCCTTGACTATCTATCTGCCTGCCACCCAGCTCCAACCACGATGATCATGGATTAAATCTCTGAAACTGTAAGCAAGCCACCAATTAAATGCTTTTGTTTATAAGTTGCCTTGGTTATAGTGTCTCTACAATCATAGAACAGTAACTAAAACACTGGGCATAATAAGTATTTGATATGCAAGTAGCAATAATATGTTTTCTAGGTCACATGGCCTCACCAGTAGATGGCTAGGTTTACAGTACCATGTATGAGTTCCCTTCCACTTAACTGGCCTTAAATCCAATTAAACAGCTATTGATGACCTCACATATAAAAGTCACCATTGCATGTCAAGAGCTATCTTGCCACGCAAATCATTGTTGTGTTCCTTAAGCATCACAGGGTACAACTATTGATTGCATTGCTCACTTGGCATCTTGAATAGCACATGACAATGAGAGTTAGTCTTCAGAGAGAAGACTTTCATGTCAGACCCAGCTCAATTTCTCCAAGTCCTGTGTCCAAAGTATGTCATGTATTCAACAAAGCAGACTTACCTTCTAATTCTGGGAGGAAATTAAGGGCAATGGCAATAGCCTATATTGTTCTGGTGGTCTCTTGGATTCCCCAGAGCAACAACTCTAAAGGATGTTTCTCATGTCTGGTGTTGGGTTTTAGTTAGATAGTCCATGATTCTTGGAGGAGCATCATCCACTGCTATTTGTTACATATATGTAATTTTTGGGTCTTATATAACAGTGGTTCCCTGTGGATTTTTCAAGCATTATTAGTATGATTTATCCTTTCCTCCTTCTCCTCTACATTCCTTTCCCTACCCTTTCTAATCCCTCCATTTTTTCCATTTTCCTTTTCAAAGACCTTACACCCTTGTTAGTATCCTCTCTAGAATTTCTTTTTCCCCTGCCCCACATACCATTTTGCTTTTCTTGTTTCTGTGGTTATTTCTGGCTATATACACTTGTCTAGAGATTCACAGATAGGAACTGTACGTAAGAGATACTATGGGGTATTTGTCAGATGTTTGAGTCACATCATTCAGTATAATGTTTTCTAGTTCCTTAATGATTTCATTTTTCTTTAGAACTAAATGGTATTCTGTTGCATATATGTACCACATTTTCATTTTCAATTAATCAATTTGGGGACATTTAGGTTGTTTCTATTTCCTAGCTACTGTGAATAAAATGGCAATGAGCATGGATGAAAAACTTTCTTTTTTTTTTTTTGATGAAAAACTTTCTGTGGAGTAGTTTTCCCAGTCTCCTGGGCATGTGTGGAAGAGTGATATATCTGTACCATAGGGTAAATCTGTTTTTAGCTTTGAGGTGAATAGATCAAAGTGTATTCAACATTCCTAGCAATTAGGGAAATGCAAAACTAAAACTACTTTGAGATTTCAAATAACACATGTCAAAGTGGCTAAGATTAAGAAAAGAATTGAAAGCAAATGCTGGTGTGGATTCTGGGAAAGGGAATGCTCATTCTCTTTTGGTGAGATTATAAACTGCTCCAGACAATTTTGAGATCAACATGCAGAAATCACTTTTCACATTTGTGCTAACTTCAAAGTTAGCATATGATGTAGTGGGTTTAATTATGACATTTGATATGTGTGTTATTATGTTTGTTCTCATAAATCCACCTCCCTCATTACCCTCTTCTGATCCCCTATTGTATAGATATTTCTTCCAAACTTAATAGTTTCATCTTGAAGATAGGCTTACCCTTAAAACTAGGAAGGAAACAGAATTTACAAAGCTCAGGAAATAACTTAGAAGACATATGAAGACCCTGAAACTAACACAGCCCCATTTTGAAGTATGTGGAAGCAGGAGTAATTTCTGGAAATAGACCCTCTGACCAAGACAGCCACCTGCAAGCAGTGTAAGATCCTGCAGAGGATGCAGTTTTCTTAAATTGACAATCAATGTTGGGTTGTGATACAGCTGCCTTTGAATCATCTGTGATCCTATAAATGACCCCTAAGAAGTCACTACTTCATTGACTTAGATGTGTGTAGGATTGCTATTTGGGTTATCATTGATACCCTAGCTGAGGTACATAGAAGTCTGTTTATGTCTCTTCAAGGAAGTCATGAAACACTGTCCTAATCCCTTCTTGGTTTCACTATTTCCATTGCTGTCTTCTTAGTTTCATCATTTCAGTTGCTTTTCCAACCATAAAATATACCTTTCTAGGTTCTGTGATATTTGTTGTAGAATATTGTCTTTAAGTGCTGACAGAATTCTGACTCTTCAGATTTTATAATGAGCACATTTCATATTTGTTTGCAGTGTGATATAGAAAATATTTAATTTGTGTTCTTTCTTCATTTTTCCCTTTCCTCTTTATACACTTCTTTTCTGAATCTTGAAGTCCTCCTTGAAGAACTTGAAAAAATCTAATGTCTTAGCACATAACCATTTTCTCATATTTAATGCTTTATCTAGCTTTTCTTACTGAGAAAAGCTGTGAAGAAATGGAGGTATACAGAGTGTTCATATATGTTACTGCTGTTAAACATCACATCATCCAAAGAAGGTTTGGCTTTCTTTCAGTTGTGTGTATTCCTGTTGACAATACGACTTAGGGACAATACTGAAAATGTGTTCCCAAATAAGATGCACACTGCTGAACAGTGTTTAGAACAGTTTCTATTTGTTCTATTAGTATTTTATATTGGATTCAGAGTGGCTAATGTAAGACATTACTTTCATCTCTGTTGTTATTTACCTAATGAGTAAATGGAAAACTAATGGTGGAAATTCTTCTATATCAAAGACCCCTACTATTACTAATTATTTTAATAGTACTATCTCCAGAAACAATCACTTCTATATACTTTAAAGCCAGGAGGCTTGTTAATGTTTCTCATTTAGACTCATATGCATGTCATGAACTGACTACTCTTTTTGTCCTAAATATCAATTCTTCAGTCACTGGGAAGAAATCTGCCTTATGTATAGGCAAGGAAGATTATTTATCCAAAAGTTCAATTACAATGAATGTATATAAGATCCTAATAGAAAATATCTCACAGTAGATATTATAAAGTATTCAACACAATGTATATAGTACACAATAAATGTACACTTATCCTCTGAGCACATGGGAGGCTGAGGTAAGAAGATTCCTATGAATAATAGGCTAACCTGGGCTACATAGATAATACTAAGCCAACTAATGCTACTTAGGAAGAACCTGTCTCAAAATATTTGTGCAAATATAAATTAACAAATATATACGCTATATGTTTGTCAACTACATCCACATATATTACTTTACCTATACATTTAGGCAACTCTACAAGTACACATAAATTTAATATGATATAAAAAACAAATTGTGAAACTTTTTATTATAATTTTGATATTTTGTCTGCTCACATTTAATCAATTTATATACAAGCAAATTTTGAAATTTTTTTCTTGAAATATAATGGGTTATTCTATTTAAAAGTAAGTCCAACCTGACATTTCTAAGCACAAATCTTTTCAGGTGTTTATGGGATATGCTGATCTCATTATATCTGGGGCAGCTGCCAATGAGCAGCAACAAAAGCATACAGAGCCCTGAATGTTAAGTAGGGAACTCTGCCAGTCTAAATATACTGTACCTTATGTCCATAAGCTTCTTTCTGGGCAGCAAGGGCACATCTCCAGATTCCTGATTCTGCAACCTTAACAGCACTATGAACTATAAGTTGCCAAGGCAGCAGGAGAATTAGCCCCTGGGAATAGGGGCAGGTGGCAACCATTTCTACCATGCATGTTGGTAGAATAAGTGCATGTGTTCAAATAAGTTCTGAATGTGAGCCAAGAATATTCTCTTCTTGCCAACTAACCTCTTGCTATTCTGTTTCCTCACCTGCTTCCTCCCCTGAGAGCTATACAAGCAGCTCTCACCAGCTGCCCTGTTGGAGACAGCTCTGTTGTGACACTGAAGAAAAGCCACACTGTGAAACTGTCTGAGTACAGTGGGTAGGTTGCCTCACTGTTTATGTGAATTCTATATGCTTAGTTCCTCCTTTGCTTTTTACTCTTTTAGAATGTAATGTAATATGTTGTGGCCTGAACATACTTTAGAATTAAGCTGAGTCCTCACAAAGGTTATTTCTTTTATTTATTTATTTATTTATTTATTTATTTATTTATTTATCTATCTATTTATTTATTTATTTACATTGGTGTGGATCTTTGTTTATTGGTACAATTTTCAAGTTAATTTTGTTATATGTATATTTCTTTTTTTTATTTTACAATACCATTCAGTTCTACATATCAGCCACGGATTCCCTTGTTCTCCCCCTTCCCGCTCCCCTCCCCTTCCCCCCAGCCCACCCCCCATTGCCACGTCCTCCAGGGCAAAGCCTCCCCGGAGGACTGAGATCAACCTGGTAGACTCATGAACAGCCTGGTCCTAAGTGGGGGAAATGAAGGGTGAGGGTCGAGGGAAAGAGAGCTTGGGGGAGCGGGAGACCCCAGCTGAATCAAGAACAGAGAGGGAGAACAAGGAATAGGAGGCCATGATAAATGAAGACCTCATGAGAACAGGAAGAAGCAAAGTGCTAGAGAGGCCCACAGAAATCCACAAAGATACCCCCACAATAGACTGCTGGTAATGGTTGAGAGACAGCCCGAACTGACCCACTCTGGTGATGGGATGGCCAAACACCCTAATTGTCATGCTAGAAACCCCATCCAATGACTGAGGGATCTGGAAGCAGAGATCCACGGCTAGGCCCCGGGCGGAACTCAGGGAGTCCAATTGGCGAGAAAGAGGAGGGTCTATATGAGCAAGAATTGTTGAGACCAGGGTTGGATAAAGCACAGGGACAAATAGCCAAATGAATGGAAACACATGAACTATGAACCAGTGGTTGAGGGTCCCCCAACTGGATCAGGCCCTCTGAATGGGTGAGACAGTTGATTGGCTTGATCTATTTGGGAGGCATCCAGGCAGTGGGACCGGGTCCTGTGCTCATTGCATGAGTTGGCTATTTGAAACCTGGGGCTTATGCAGGGTCGCTTGGCTCGGCCTGGGAGGAGGGAACTGGTCCTGCCTGGACTGAGTCTATTTCATTTTTTAAGAAGTAACAATAAAGAATAATTAGAGTAATACAATTAATGTCTAAATAGAATGTGTATTAATTAAATAAAGTTTGCAGATTTCCACTGATTGATTATCTTTGTTATTCTACTTTCTCCTTTTTCCTGAAGACTCTTTCTTTAAAATCTTTTTAAATTAATAAAGGCTATGAGAAAACTTTCTTCTCAGAAATCACCTCTCTGCTATTCTTTGATATATAACATATGGGTCACATGCCAGCAGAAACATCACCTGGGAACTGAATAGGCAGAACACAAACGCAGACTTGGACGTATACTAAAAGAAAATCTTAATTTTGAAGAGGATTAGCATCACTATGTCCAACACATGTTAAGCTGTGCTTAGCAGCATTCTAAGCCAGGGGTTCTCTAGAACCCTTTGACACTGGAATCCGTGAAGACAACAAACAGAACAATGACTGGTATTTAATGTCAGATCCTGTTTGATCTTTGGCTTTGAAGAAGAGCCTAAGAAATTGTTTTCCCAAGTCCTTCAAATTGTTCTAATTCATGTTTGAAAGACAAATCTTCACCTAGTTTCCTGAAACAGACTTTGAACAGCCAGAATTTAAACACACATGATGAATTCAATTCACACCCAATCGCAACAATAACGTGTGAGTCTAGAATGGAACTATATGGAAGCTGTTTTAATGAAAGAAAACCTGATCCCTGTGGCAGTTGTGCATGGTTATCTTCAGCAATAAAAGACTTAACTTGAGTCTCTGGGAGACAACCAAAGGCAACAGCAGTAGTCTGTAATGTTTGGGAGATTTTTGGACAATACTAGACAAAATGTCAAAATGGGGTTTTTCATACCTGGTACATGTGTTTTTATTAGATAGTCTATGGCTCTTGCCAGAAGCACTGTCAACCCTAGTGACTTACATTTAAACTACATATGTATGTGTATACATATACACTTATATGTATTATATGAAATTTGTGTTAAATAAAATGTTAATATGATTGCTTATGTCTGATTTAGATATCGATATCATTAGTCTTATTTTTACTTCCCTCCTGTTTTGACCACCATCCCCAATTAAATCCCTCCCCCCTGTTTTTCTTTATAGTCAAAAAGTGTTCCATTGTGTATTGGTAGCATATTATCATTATCCACTCATCAGTTCAGGAGACTTACATTGCTTGAATTTCCCAGCTATTGTGAATATGGCAGCAATGAACAAAGCTGAACAAGTATGTGTGACAAAGAAAGTCCAGGCATTTGGGTTCATGCCAAGGGGTTTTGGAGCTGTGTCACATGGAGAATTTATTTCTAGCTTATTGATAACCATCCACACTTATTTCTTCTATAATACCATATTGTCTGCATATAGCAGGATATCAGTGATATAAGTGAGGGGACGGAAAATGGGTTTGGCAGTGTTGAATGGAGAAAGAGAGTACAATGCAGAATTTGGGGATGGGAGGAGGGAGAAACAGTATTAAGGTTGTTTGAAATTATTGTAGTGGGTCATATAGTTTTACATTTATCTAAAATTACACATACTGCCCATAACAGTATGTGTACCTTTATTAAATTATTTCATGCTGACTGCTGTGATAATTCTTCCCTCTTGTTCCACAGACTAACAAAAATCTCAATCCTGGACAAAAGAAAGACATCTTTCAAGTTGTCGGTAAGGAGAGTTTAAGTTATTCCTAATACTACCGTTTATTGCTATTTCTCTTGGTTGCCTCCCCGAAGATTAAGGTAAGCCTCTATTGTTTAAGACACCACAAATTTTCTACAAAGGACTTTGGAGATTTGAACAGGATCTGAATATAAAACTATCTTCCTCAGAAGACTAGATTCCATAGCATATAAAGGAGATATATAAGCTGCAAATGTAGTAAATAAATCAATATCACTACACAGTTGTGATTTCTACAAACCATAACCATGACCAATAATATATGATATTCCTAAAAAAAGTGGCTTTAATATCCTGGCAGTAACCAATAGTTGTTATAATTGGATATAACGACCCAAAAACAGGAGCAAAATCATACTTGGCCTGGAATCCTACTCAATCACCCATGGCTTCTGAGATCTACTACTGTCATTTTACTAAAAATGAATAATTGCTAACTGTATTCTAATAAGCTATATTTTACCCACAGACATGTGTCAAGAAATTAATCCTCATCCTTTCAGTTTGCAATAGTTGGAGACCGTTACAGAAAGTCACAGTGGTAAAAAAAAAAAGTGCAGAGAACATCTGATGGTGGGGTGTCCATTCCGTATTGATGCACCTCCAACACAACCTCTACTTCCAAGGCTCAGGGGATTTCTTAGAAGAGACCTTGAATTTATTAAATTATTCACATATATTTTTGTGTGTCAATAATAATTAAAGAAAATGAGGCTATCAATTTGAGAAGGGGTGAGTCGGGAGACATGGGATGAGTTGGGGTGAGGAAAGAGGGGGAATGGTATAAACACATTTAATTAAATTGAAAAAATAGAACAAACTGTGATGGATTTGGAAAATGGTTGCATACAATATTTTTTTGACATTTTGGTTATATGCCTAGTTTTTAATTGTTGAGTCATCTCTCCTGCTGAAATTATGTCTTTTCTAAAGCTGAAGCATACCAATTAACTCTTAAAAACAGATGCCTTCTTTGTAGCATATAGCAAATACTCAAGGGTAAGCATATCTAAATGGGTCTTGGTAGTTATGATTGTACATTTTCAAGAATGTCTAATGTATTCATATTAAAATACATGAAATTGCTACTTGAAATCTGTGTGTACATGCAATTTAAAATCCATTCATTTTGTGTATAATGGAAGTATTGTTGTATGCACTAAAGGAATTTATGTGGAAAACATGACTAATTCAAAATATGGAAGCATATTTTCATTTGAATTATTGTACAGACTAATTAGAAGTCATTGTTTCTTATTTAAAATACTTAACTGTGGAAATAGTCTTTTAAAAGTAAATTTTGGTTTCTGTGGATATCTTGGTTTGAAGTTTGTATTTCTAAGATCATGTTTCTATTCATACTAATAGATAATGAAGTAGATATAGCTCCTTAGTAATTAGTTATAGGACTCCATAAAGGATGATAATTACATATCTTTCTTAGGAATTTTAAGGCTTTGAAACTGGCTAACAGATGATAGAATTTTATTTTGTTTCTGGGATTCTTGTGAAGATCATTGAAACATCCAGATAAAAGATATAAAAATTTCCATAGAAATTAGGGTTAAGAAAAAAAAAATGACTACTACATAAATTGAGATTATATCAGAACTAATATATATTATGAAAACCTCTTGTATAAATTTATTTTAAGATGTGTTACTTTGTTTATGTTGCATTTGTTTAACTCTGTGAAGCTGTGTTTACTGTGCCTGTCTAAAACACCTGATGGCCTAATAAAGAGCTGAACAATCAATAGTGAGGCAGGAAAGAGAAATCAGCAGGGCTGGCAGGCAGAAAGGATAAATAGAAGGAAAATCTGGGAAGAGGGATTGAAAAGGAGGAGCCAGAGAAAGAGGAGGACTCCAGGGGCCAGCCACTCAGCTACACAGCAAGCCATGGAGTAAGAGTAAGATTTAAAGAAGTAAGAGAATGGGAAAAGCCCAGAGACAAAAGATAGATAGGATAACTGAAAGTTAAGAAAGCTGGCAAGAAACTAAGCCAAGCTAAGGGCAAGCATTCATATGAAATAATAAGCCTCTGTGTGTGAATTTATTTGGGTGCTGGGTGGTGAGCCCACAAAAGAGTAAAACTAACAACAAAAACCTATTAATTTATAAGTATTATCTATTTATTAAGATGAAAATCATTAAAAAAGAGTTTTGACAAAAGCAACTTCTCTGGATTTTATAATGCTCCTCCTAGAAAATGTAGGATATAAAAAAAAAATACAAATACCAAATATGTGATGTCTCTCTTTGAATTATTGGTCAGGGAGCCTCCTGAGCCTCTTAACAACATAAACTATTGTCATTTATCTTATCTTTCCACCAGAACTTAATTCTAAGGTCCTATACCTGAAAACACCACATGCTTTATTTACAGGATATGTAGAAATCAAATTGACATATGCTGAAACTTTAATAATTCCAGTCAGTGCAAAAAAGTCTACCAAGGAAGAAAAAAATATCAATAGTCTTACACTGTTGTGAACTTTGTTACTTGTAATAACAACTTCTCTGTCAAGAAATTTCTACTGATACAATAGTGGCATGATTACGATAGGCTTAACCAACGAGTTTCTGATTGAATGTGAGGATCAATTCATGAGGGAATGCATGGCTGGTACTATAAACCTGGGCAAGAGCCATTCAGTCTCCAAGAAGGCCATAGGCACTAGGCACAAACCTACTACTAGACTCTAAATCAACAAATAAGGGGAAACATACTTATCAATCTGGAAAGGTAAGAAGAAAATGCTGTGGTGCCTAATAGTAATTTGATGATCAACCATTCGATTTTCTGATTGTTCTTAAGGAAAACAGGACCAAAAATGAGAAATGGATTTAAAATACTATGTGTATTTGTAGTAAAAAAAAATTCACATTATTCTGACTTGACCCTTTTCCTAGTCAATACTGAATATCAAATCACCAAAAGGAATAGGTCATTGGGTCATATGCATGGACATCACCATCACTTCTATGTACTGTATGAACATGTGACAAAGGAAAATTATAAAAAAAAGAAGTTTCATTAACATGGTCTTCAGATTCCCTTTTAGATAATATTAAATAGAGCACCCAGGACACTATGTTATAATTATATCACAGTATAAACATAAAATTCAGTATAGCCTATATCAAATTACATGTATACATTAAAATCATGAAGTAGATATTTTCTCTAATTTTGCTGGAATACCATGGTGTATTGTTTGAAATGTAATTCATAGAACTATATATGGTTAACACAATTATTATAAACACTATTAGAATCAAGTATATATGGAGAACAAAATTCAATAAAATCTTTAATATCCAGAAAGAATCATTAATTAACCGGTTAGAAGTAGCTGTTCTATTCTTAGACTCTGAGAAAAAATGATGATGATGCCATCGTCTTCATGGCCATGAGCTACCTACCCACTTGACCTCCTTCACCTTTCTGCACATACCGGTGATAAATGACAGAAGAACATCTGGACATCTTGCCTTCCCAAAGTCTCCAGAGCTCTTCTTGCTGCTCTGAGCTTTATCTTTATTTAACCTTTTACTTTTTAATGATGAAAGATTGTCTCTCCATCAGCAATTCTTTACCCATAGTGAACTTTTGTCACTAACTCCCAATTTAAACACTTAAGGGTCAGGCACACAACTTTGCCAATCTATGCATTATTTTGTCTGCTTTTACCCCCTAATAGTCTAGTACACATTACTTTGTTGAGCTTAAATATAAGAATGTTGAGTCAGATTTTCTCTATACTTAAGACACTCTCATGACATGATTTTGTCAACATAGGAAGCTAAATTAGCTTTTAGCACATCAGCATATCTTTTATCAACTCATACTTTACAAAGTATAAATATTCCAACTTTCAAAAGTACAGACTTGAATAATTTCATAAATTGAAAGGAATAAAAGCTCTGATTAATTGTTCCAGATGAGCGAGCAATCTTCTTAATCATTGACATTAATTTTTAAGAGCATGAATAAGAAAAAGAATACTTTTTCTGAAGCTAGTACCATAAAACTGAGATATTAGATACATTTCCACAAACCCAAACAAAGCAAAACTTAAGAAAAGAGTAATGTGAGTAATTTGGCAAATCACATTCAGAGAACCTGAGTGTTTGTTAGGTATTCCTCACTGTGATGGGACCACATACTGAGTTTTCTTGCTCATGTGGAAAAAATTCCACTTAGTAAGCATTTGAAGAAATGGGAAATGATAAAAGAAAGAAAATTCTCAGAAAATGGAAAATTTATATAACAATATTATAAAATAATTGAAGTATTTTTCATATCATTTTAACAGTTAAGATTCATGTAGAAGAAATAAGCATACACTTTGAGTAAAATCACCTCTACTCAACAATGTTCAGTTCTTTTGCAAAAATAATGATTTCTTTACTTGTAACTCACAGATCCTAGAATATCTAGCACTCTGACATAAGAGTCATAACCTCTATTGATTAATGTCAGCTTAAATTAGCACCTTTCTGTAAACAATAGCTATTTTCAAATCCATGCACATTAACAAGTATAATGAGAAAGGTCTCATCATAATTTCAACAATAGTAATTATAATGCTAGAAACACCAGCCTCACTTATGGGAGGTAATATCATCATAGAATGGCCACTTAGATTAAAACTATAAAAGAGAAAAGGGAAATGCACTCCACCAGGCAAAAGTTCCCTCAACACATTTCAGGATACCTCGGTTCCTGAATTCCAGATTATTTCTATCTTCCTGTCCCAGAACACAACCACCAATGCTTTACTTATAAGCACATAACATTTCTGCTCATGTAAGGCCTGGCACTTAATTTCTAGAATATTGTTCAAGAATATTACTTACTTTCCCCTGAGGGATAATTTATTAAGTCCAAATGATCTATAAGAGCTGATATTTGGATTCTTGTGATTGGTGGGGAGGCTGTGACAAGGCTATCCTTCGGAAAGACTGGGCTGAGTGTTTGTGCTATAACCCTGGGTGAATCAGCTCCTGATTTAGGATGCAAGAACAAGACAGTTTCCTACAACTTCAAAACTAGCATTGTTTCTAAGGCAAAAAACAAAAAACATCTCAGTTGTTTATTCAAGAAAACATTTTTTTTACCATACTTGATATTTCTTTTTGTTAACTAAACTCAAAGGCCCTCAACATTTATTTTAAATTTAAGAGCAAAATCATATTCAAGTGAATTTCAAGCCAAAGCACACTTAGTTTAAATAATTAGAAATTTAAAATTGAATTTGTAAAATTTTCAGGACAGTATACTCCAATTATGCAGACTTGGGTTCTATCGATAGACTACCAGATAGAGTACGCCTTCATTTCAACATAAATTAAATTAACAAACATAAGGAATACTCCATCACATTTAGAAGCAAATTACCCAGTGGTTTCCTAGAGTGAAAAGGAAGAACTATGCATTTCCAAAAGTCACATATGTCAGTCTTGTTATGATTGATTTTAATTCTGTAGCAAAATAATCTGACAGGGTCATTTAAAAAGGCATTGATGTTGCTGATATGAATGTATTATGTTAAATTTAAAATAGCAACATCATTCTTGCTGTGGGAAAAAATAATACTAATAAGGTGGCTTTATCTCTGATTCTGTGTGTTATTTTCAGTGATCTGTGGTAGGAGTCATTATAAACTCCATACAATCATGAACACCATAGGGCAATTGGGAATAAAATGAGTAAATAGTCAAAACCAGACCCATTAAACAAGATGACTTTACAAGCTAAAGTGCTAAAGCAAATGAAAAGATCATCTTTGCATTTAAAAAAATGGCATTAAATGGCACTGGAGATGTCATCAAACGAACAAAATAGAGCACAGGGTATAATATTTCCTAATCCTTTTTAATAAAAATCAGGAACACTTTAAATGTGTGCATATTTTATCCCAAGGCTAGATTAGAATAGAAAAAAATACTTTAAAAAGGAGATGCATTGAAAACAGAGTAGTTAATAATGAACTGTTTTAGTAATAGGAGTTAAAATGACAATTATATTTGCTATTCTGGTTGATAATATTAAAAATAAATAGGAAGCAATAAAAAATCCTTACAGGTGTCTAGATGGGTTTAATGTAAAAATACCAAGACCATAGATTTATATGTACTTTACATATCTACTCAAGTCTATAGGAACTGATGTTTTATTTATGTTTTCATAACAAATTATGTTAGTTGAATATAAGAATAAAGATAATTTAAATTTTAACTAATAAGAGAAACTATTTCTCTAAACAAAGTCAGTTTAAAAAAAAACAGACTTGGATAAATGCCAAGATATACAAAAATATTTATCTTAAATACACAGTAAAATTCTTCATTCATTGGTTAAAATAGTATTCTCCATTATACACTATATATAATAGTCATATCTTAAGAATATTGGAAAGAAAATGGATTGTAATAAACAGTTTTAATGTGAAACCCAAGATAATAGCTTTGATTCATTTATTTTGATGTTCTGAGACAGGGTCTCAGTATCATTGTAGCCCAGACTGGCCTTGAACTAATGTGAATCATCTCACCATAGCTACGGAAGTCTCACCCTCTCACTTGCTTGGATTAGGCATGAGTCACTATACACAGCTTCAGGTTCACATTCTTGAATCAGTAGTCTTTATTTATTCTATTTTAAAAGTTAGTTATCATTCTGTAAACTTCTCATGTTTGTATTTTATCATTACTCAAAATTTAAGAATTGATACATTAATATGTTTGACCAGATTTAATTGAAATATCTATTTTAAAATAATTATGTTTATACAATATTTCATACAGTACTGCTTATTTATCTGTAATAATTTGGGTCTGATTATATACATGTATGAGCAATTGGTTATGAATACAAATTTAATTTAACATTTAATAATTTTGACAATAGAAAACATAAAATGATGATTTTAATTAAATATACATCATATTACATTGTTTAAGAATTGTGAGGTGGGAGATAAACAATCTTCTAGATTCTCTATTTTTGTCTTATATTGAAAACAAATGTTTTCATATAATATATTCTGATTATGGTTCCCCCTCCCCCCCATCTTGATCCATACACTTTCTATCTCCTTAATAAAAACAGGCATCTGAGGAATGATAAAATACAATGCAATAGAGTAAGTAAAAAACAATTAAATAGGAATACAATGAAACAAGCAAGCAAGACAAAGCTAAAATAAAAGCACAAGAACCTCATATAGACACACACACACACACACACACACACACACACACACACACACACACAAACATTTGAATCTCTGCAGGTGCTGTGTGTGAGAGCATCATAGATACTTCTGCCAAAGTTCCAAATCATGGCAATACATGGTAAAGTTAGATTCCCTCCAAGCAAGCCACTAGGTGTTAAGCTGTGAAGTTAATAACTAAAAGGAAGTAGAGAGTATAGAATATTGGAGATGTCAGGACCATGGTATGTATGCCAAGAAAAGCTGGCATGGAGAGAACTATGTGTACTTTAGTCAACACAGTTGGTGAGGATATTTGCCCAAAGTTTGGAGCTCAGAGATTCCATCCTGAGCATGAGAAGTCCTACATGGAGCTACACACTTGGTTTTTTGCTTTTTTGGGTTTTTATTTGTTTTGATCTGAGGTGTGTGGTCCTTTCTATAATCCGATCACCCCTTGTGATGCTTTGTTGCTTTACTTTTTGTTGTTTTTCCCTTCTTTGGGAATAAGGGTGTTTGCTTTGTAGTATTATGTACTTGAGTAATATAAGTTAATTCTTTGTTCTCATAAAAATTCTCAGTGAAGAGGCAGCCTTGATTCTCAGAAGGTATTGGAATTTCCAATTTAATTTTATTTATTTTCTGCATAGGTGTCTGTGCTTACATGAGTTTATGTATCTCATGTGGGTAGCTGAACACAGAGACCATAAGAGAACATTAGATCCCCCCAAAACTGGAGTTAGTGATGGTTGTGAACTACCATACGGATTCAGGAACCCAGCAGTAAATCCCCTTACCCACTGAACCATCTGTCTCTCCAATTCTGAAATTTCAACTCTTAAACAGTGTTAGAATTCTTAAAATTACAGGCAAATTTGAAACGAGACTGAATGCATTTTTGTTTTATGACACATCTATGGCATATCTTTAGCCTGGCTACTGGCCAATCAGCCTTTCATTTATCAACCAATCAGAGCAACACATTCGCAGCACACAGAGCAATATCCACAGCAGCTCAACCCAAAATTTCAGAGGGATGGTAGCCTTCAATACAGACTTCTAGCTCTCAAAAATGTGAATTCGTACAATTTCATTTTTTAAGTCACTCCATTTTTCCTCACACATATCCCTGTGAAGCTAATACAAAGTACAAGGGAATGAAGTCAATCACAAAAAGGCAAAGAGGGGAAAACTACAAGAATAAATTTTGTATAATTCCACTGATATGAATTTTCTCCACTAGACAAATTCATGTAGGTAGAAACATGAGGAGTTGCCTGTAGCTTGAGAACTGGAGGAACAGGAGATGATTTGGTAAAATGGATGCAAGATTTCTTATTGGGATGATGAAAATATTCAAAAATCAGGTAGTGGGGATGATTATACAACTGCAAAAATACTAGGGCTTAAGAAAATTGACACTTTAAATAGTGCTATTGGTGTATATAAATCAAATATCAATAAAAAATAAAGACTGGGGCAGGTGTGTTGTAAGACTGTGCAAGATGACCCTCCCAACCCTTCACATGTGATCACCAAGTTGGCTCAAATTCATCAAGGGGGAATTACAATCCAGATCAAGGTTTCGGGTGAGAAAACTGCCAGTGTTGGCTGTGGACTTCTCTGTACAAGAGGAGGGAAACGTGGAACTGAAAGAGGAGGAAAACCTGGTTCCAGGAGACTGACCTCTAACAGCCAGAACTGCCAGAGAGGGTGAAATCTATGAAGAGGCTAATATTCTCACACTCAAGAACATCAAAGTCCTTTGAAGTCATCGCCCTGCACCCTTGTAGAAGTCCTGACACTTCAGTGGACTCAGAAGTGCAAGCTGTGAGCAAGGGAGGACTTCTCTGTGTCACCTCTATAGACAAACATGGCAGTGATGTTGGGAAACAGAGGCAAGACATGCTATAGCAAAGATGGCCCTTGGCTCTCAAAAGCTGAGCCTACCACTAGATATCCCTGAGGATCATACTTACACTGTCTGGTCCTTCAAAATAGAGATATTTGTGCATATTTTCACAGGCCAAGTCAAAATTCAGGTCTCAGCCAGAAAGTAGGGGGTGCTGTTTTCAGAGTATGTGCTGTGTGGAGACTTCTACCTGAAGTGAATCGGAAATGCTTTGAGAGACCCAGGTGTCCAGAACAAATTATCTGTGGCTGATGAGCCTGAGTATAAGCACTATGGGCAGTAACAACCAGGTTGGTAGCTCCCCATGGGCAGAGCCCATATATTACCTGGACTTTATGAGCTATGACTTTCCACATCTGCAAACATATACAAGGAATCCAGATCATCATTCCAGAAACTTACTGATCTCTATTTCTATGTCTCTGTCTCTGTCTCTCTGTCTCTCTCTCTGTCTCTCTCTCTGTCTCTCTCTCTGTCTCTCTCTCTCTCTGGAATGGTATTTGATTAGAATGCACTCCATAGTCGCAGGCATTTCTTCCCCAGTTGGTGGTAACACTGGGAGATTTACAAGTTGAGGCCACCCTGGATGATGATGATGTGTGCCACTGGGGCGGGCTTTGGGACTTTAAAGAACTATCTATTCATAGTTCACTTTCTATGCTTCCTGCTTGCAGTTTAAGATTCGAGTTCTGGGCTTACTACTCCAGCAGGCATCCATGCCTGTTGCCAGCCTTCCAAGCTGTGATTGTGATGGACTTTTATCCCTCTGGAACCATAAACCCAAGTACATTTCCCTTCTTTCTGTAAGTTGCCTTGGTTATGGTGTTTTGTCACAACAATAGAAAATAACTAATGAACTTCTCTACGCCGGGAAGAAGGGAAGGGAGATAGATGAGGCACTTCTCCCGTCATGCATTGCCACGTGAAGGAAGCTCAGGCCAAAGGCTAGCTCCATATCTGACAAAATGCCAACCTCAGCTCTCATTGGCAAAGACCGAAACACCTACAGGCCAACCCTGAGTCCAACTGGGTCCCAGTCCTGTGCCCAATGAGGGGGTAAGGGAGCAAGTAGCAGTAGCAGTTTGCAGGAGAGGTCGAGTTTGCTGCAGAGTAAGCAGAAGGAAGCAGCTGAGAGCCAGGCCCAGTGTGCAGTATTCAAGAGAGTCCCTCATGAATGGTCAAGGAGGGCCCCTGCCAGCATTGGGACCAGTGCTGTTACTCACACAGCCCTGGGGTAAATGTGATTTCTGTCAAGCTTCCTCACAAACTGTCCATAGACCCACATCCAGATCTCCTTGGTTGAACCACAGTGGTAATCAGGGTCGTGTATGGACTGAGCTAATCAAGTGATGCCACTCAAAAACAAAACAAAACAATGTCAGGGAGTCAGGTCCGATGCTCTCAGGTCTTCAAGATAAAACTCTCAAGACAAAACTCTTGCCGGGTGGTGGTGGCACACACCTTTAATCCCAGCACTCAGGAGGCTGAGCCAGGCAGATCTCTGTGAGTTAGAGGCCAGCCTTGGCTACCAAGTGCATTCCAGGAAAGGTGCAAAGCTACACAGGGAAACCTTGTCTCGAAAAACCTCTCATATTTGTTTTTAACCTACAGGTCTCCTACTTATTTAGGCTAATTGCACAATATTTCATCTCCTGTTAGAGCCCAGGAAAATGTCTTTCAGACTTCTACATGGCTTTCTTCTTCTTCTTTTTTTTTTTTTTGTTTGTTTTTTTGAGACAGGGTTTCTCTGTGTAGCTTTGTGCCTTTCCTGGATCTTGCTCTGTAGACCAGGCTGGCCTTGAACTCACAAAGATCCGCCTGCCTCTGCCTCCCGAGAGCTGGAATTAAAGGCGTGCGCCACCACCGCCAGGCTATACATGGCTTTCTTATCACTCTTGTCAATGTTTATACTAAGTTGAGGTTTGAGCAAAGAAAAGTGCTTCTTTTCTACCTATCTCATATGAACTATGTGATACTAATGCATTTGTGTTCTTCAATTAGAAAACAAGGCTTTGCTATCTTAGTTCATGTCTTAGCTAAAATATTCTCTCCTGTGTAAATAAAACTGAATCTGACATAACGAATTTTGGATTGTTTGGTTGGTTAGCATTATTTTTTATTGTTTTTCTTCCTTCTAAGTAAAGGTCTCTGAAGCCACTTTGCCATGCTTAATTAAGATAGGCTTTCTGAGCTTGGGAAATGGTTTGGCAGTTAAGAATGATTGTTACTATTACAGAAGATCCAACTTCAGATCCCATATTTGGCTATTCACAATTGCATGTAACTCAAACTCCAAGGGATCTGGCATGTCCCTCTGGTCTCTATAGGAATCTGCAAACATGTGGCTTTCACTAATGAATATACAAAGGATTTACAATCAATTTAAAAAAGTAAAAAAAAAAAAAAAAGTAGAAGATTTGACTTACTCTCCTTCTTCTATAAAGTGCCAGTATTCTGTTGTTTTTCAGTGGAATCTTACTAATGACACAGATTCTGTCTTCCCACCTTAGATTTCCTGAGAAAGATTTTATTTCTGAAGTCAGCTTTTTTTTTTTTAAATTGAAGACTTTATTTCATTTAGAGCTTTCCTCATTATCAACAAGACGAAGCTGACCAGCTGTGGCTCCAGTTTTGAGAACTCCCACAGCAGCTCCGAAGCTGTTTTCTAATTAAATGTAGGGCCTGGCATTGGTGGGATTGATATTTATTTACATGTAGGTTACATTCATTGAACCCGTGGACCAAATTTTAAAATATTGATCTGCCACGTTTGAGTTGAAGAAAAAGAAACTTCCCCACCTCATATAAGTGGTTATTTTTAGAATAAATATAAATTTTCCAAGAAAGCTCAGATGAACTTTATGAAAACTTAAAGGGAAATATTATCATGGAAACTTGGGGGTCGTATACACTCTGAACTGAAAGTTCTTCATAGAAATGTGTACATATATGCACACATTTGTACATATAAACATGTGAACAAATATGTGCACATACACAAACACATACACATGCACATATACACATGCACACACACTTGTATCTAGTGGAAGCCATAGAGTTTGGGGAAACCTTTCAACTGCTCTATTCCCCCTTGTTACCAAAGCCAGCAAACCATGCATTATAAGTTAAGCATTTCAAAGACAAGTTTAAACATATCTCCTTAACCTGATGACATCACTACTCCTTTCTTCTGAATATCATGACAAACACCTATTTCCTATTGTAAACAATTTTGATAATGTGCAAGCAGAAGTGTTCAAATCTTGACTCTGGTCGTTGAAAGCTCTCTTTTATTCCCCTATTAGGAAAATCCAGTGTTGCATCTTAAATTCTACCTAGAGATGCTACTTTAAGGTTCTGTAGGGGAGTGGTCCTTAAACACTGCCAGTGCCATGGTGTCACCTGGGGAGATAACAAAAAGTGATGCCTGAGCTGATTGCAAACCTAGTAAGTTAAATCCTCATGTGGTACAGCAATTTTATACAATGCTGTGGTACTATATTTTTTTAATTAAAAAAACTTGGCCTTTTTATGTTAGATACCTTCATTATGTGTACAAAATGTATCTTGTGGTTCTCCTTCTCATTATCTACTTTGCCACACCTCACTGCAACACATGCACCTACTTCTTTCTTCCTTTACCCAAAACTCTTTCTCTTTCATATCCTGTCATGTGTGTCCTTGAAAGTGGTATTGGCATCAGGAGAGATGGGAGAAAACCCAAGTGTTTTAAATATTCAATTAAAACTAACTAAAATGTAACAAAAAATAAAATATAAAGTGCTAAAAGGTACAATTCTGAAAGACTAATGTGTAGAGAGAGGAAGCAAGTCAAATAGATGCAAAAGAATTGGGGGATTAGAAATAAGATCAACTGGTTATTCATGTGAAGTTTCTACTCAGGGGGAAGTCTGGAATTAGATGCTGTTGATTTTTGCATAACATTGTGAATATATTTAATGCCATTGAATTAAATTATGCCTTTCTAATTACACAATATTACATAAAATTTTATAAAAATTAAGAAAACATCAGTGGCTTTGTAGTAGAATAGTAACAACATTTTTGGGGTTTCAAATTAGAAAGTATACCTGTTATAGTAATATAAATATTCTCAGTCATGAATCCAGCAAGCACTTAGACTACATATGCAAAAAGGAATAATCCTTGTGGATTAGGAGAATCAATATTGTTTACATTCTAATAATTCCAAAAGTAATATATTTTTCAATAAAATATAAATCAAAATGAAAGAAAATTATTTTATAGATACTGAGTATATTATTTTAAAAGACACATGGAAATGCAAAGGAGTAGGTAAAGCAACCCAAAACAGACAGAGCTGATATTTGCAATACTCATCCAATTTCAAGATTGTCTGTGAGCCACACACAACATTGGAAAAGAGGAAACTCAAATTAATGAAGTACAATGGAGAACACAGAAATAGGCATCCACAAATAAAAGCAACTGATCTTTGAGAAAGAAGTGAAGCAAAATCAATGGAGAATGGATAGTCCTGCCAGCAAGCAGTGTCAGCAGTATGGGATGTCTATTTACAAACAAATGAAACCAGACAAAGGATTTTACAATGCACACATACACGCAAAATATTTTCCAAGCGATAATAGAGATATATGCAAATTTGTTAAGTGAAGAATTTTTGGAAGACATTATAGAATGATATATCTGATGTTGGGTTACAGGTCAGATTAAAAATCATGTCCAGATGGGCAGTGGTGGGGCATGCCTTTAGTTCCAGCACTTGGGAGGCACAGCCAGGTGGATCTCTGTGAGTTTGAGGCCAGCCTGGTCTACAGAGCGAGATCCAGGACAGGAACCAAAACTACACAGAGAAACCCTGTCTCAAAGAAACAACAACAACAACAACAAAAAAAGCATATCCAAGGCATCATATGTAAAAGGAAAAATATTAAATATTAAATATAGCTTAAAATTATTAGTTATTAATATTAAGTCACTGTTAAAAGAATGGGGGACTAAAAAATATTTGCAAAACTGAAAGAAAATGAAAATCAAACAATTGGGAAACATAATTTGAAAATGAAAGAGTACCTTACAAAAATTTAAATGGCAAAGAAATTTATGCAGTGATACTAGCCTTATTCCCATTAACAAAAACAAATTACAAGAATGACATCATATACCAACTTATTTATTAGAATCAATATTTGTTGCAAAATAGAAAGTGTTGCTAAATAGAAAAATAGCAACAATCTTTCCCTTCATATTCAACATGATCATTCATCATTTTTTCTTATGATCCAGGAATCACAGGTGGACATATGTAGTTGTTTCTCAATACATTTGAAAACTATGTTCATATAAAACATATACCAAGAGTGCTAATAGAAGTGATATTCAGAAATATTCAAAATATAATCAAGGCTTGACAATTAGCAGTGATAATTCCCCATGCCAAGCATTCATAGTGTTGGGGTTATGTTTCAATACCAACACTAAAAATGTAACAAAAATTAAAGCAACCATAATGTCCATCACAGGCCAATGAATTATCTGATGGCCATATTTCATAGGAGAAAACACTACTGAAGTAGGAAAGAAATAAAATCATCAATTCATAAAAATAGGGATTAATGCCAAGTGTGTCCTGTTCGGTGAAGAAAAACCATCAGAAGGGATGGTATATTGTATTTATCTGACATTCAGATAAAGGATACATTATAATGATAGTAAACAGCATGATTGAGAGAATTTAGAAAACGGCAGGTTCTGAAGAGGGCAAACACAGGCAAGGTTTCAGGGTGATGGCACTTTTCTCCAATATTGTAGTGATGAATATATAATATTATGCATTTCCAAAATTTGTAATACTTTCTACACCTAATATTGAGTCTTAATATTGGCAAATAATGTGAGCACCTTTTGGAGATGATAAAAAGATTCCAGGAGTGAATGCATTAATAAGAATATCTAATCATTTCACGAAGACAATGACCTCATTCTAAAAACTCAGAAAAGAAATGCTGAGTTAAATAATTTTGGAACAAAGAATATTCTGTAAAACTAAAAGAAGAAGAGTTCTCATGTATAATGCACTTCCACTGATTAAACTATCGTTCTATAAGTGTACATGGCTGGAATGATTCCATGATATGGCATTTCAGTTGGGTATAAAAGTTTGAACTCATTTTATACTGAAATAGGTATAGACGTAAAAATAAAGGCTTACTTATAGATATATACTCATACATGTATCTGGATTTTTTTTTTTGGTTTTTCAAGACAGGGTTTCTCTGTGTAGCTTTGTGCCATTCTTGGAACTCACTCTGTAGCCCAGGATGGCCTCGAACTCACAGAGATTCACCTGCCTCTACCTCCCAAGTGCTGGGATTAAAGGCATGCGCCACCACCACCCATCTTACATGTATCTGTTATATCAGGAAGAGTACCAGGGCAAGGGTCAGGGGAAAGAGAGCTTAGGGGAATGGGAGGTCCCAGCTGGATCAAGAACAGAGTGGAAGAACAAGGAAAGAGATACCATGATAAATGAAGACCTCATGGGAATAGGAAGAAGCAGAGTGTTAGAGAGGTACCCAGAAATCCACAAAGATACCTCCACAATAGACTACTGGCAATGGTCGATAGAGTACCTGAGCTGACCTACTCTGGTGATCAGATAGACGAACACCCTGTCATGATAGAAATCTCATCCAACGACTGATGGAAGCAGATGCAGAGATCCATGGCCAAGCCCCAGGTGGAGCTCCAGGAATCCAATCAGTGAGAGAGAGGAGGGATTATATGAGCAAGAGATATTGAAACCATGATTGGAAAAAGCACAGGGACAAATAGCCAAACTAGTGGAAACACATGAACTGTGAACCAATTGCTGAGGAGCCCCCATGCCCTCTGGATAAGTGAGAAAGTTGATTATCTTGAACTATTTTGGAGGCAGTGGGACTGGGACCTATCCTTAGTGCATAGGCTGACTTTTTGGAACCTAGGGCCTATGCTGAGACATTTTGCTCAGTCTTGGTGTAGGGAGGAGGGGACTGAACCTGCCTCAACTGAATCTACCAGGCTGAGCTGACTCCCCAGGGGAGACCTTGCCTTGGAGGAGGTGGGAATGGGGGGGGGGAGAAAGGGGGGGGGGGGTAGGAGGAGGGAGGACAGGGGAATCTGTGGCTGATATATAAAATTAAATTAATTATAAAATAAAAATGTATAAAAAAGCAGGAAGAAACTAAAAGTCAGACTAGAAAATAAATGACTTTATTCTGTTAAACAACTATTAGAACATTAAGCTAATTAAACAAAAGAAGTGAAATAAAGTCTATATCAGTCTTTTAAAAAAAAAGCACCCATGTAACCCATTGCAGTATTCAGAAAACCTAATGCCTGTTTGTTAGCTTTGCTTTTTTGTTTGTTTGTTTGTTTTTTTGTTTTTTCTTTTTTTGGTTTTCCGAGACAGGGTTTCTCTGTGTAGTTTTGGTGCCATTCCTGGATCTCGCTCTGTAGACCAGGTTGGCCTTGAACTCACAGAGATCTGCCTGTCTCTGTACTGGGATTAAAGGTATGTGCCACCACTGCCCGGCTTGTCTGTTAGCTTTTAATACCACTCATCTATAATCACCAGTAACTAGGAAAGAATTTTGGATTATTTCAGGGTATGGCAGATTAGCCTTCCTATGGTTAATTTTCATTGTAAATCTGACTGGAGTTTGAATCCTTGAGAACAAGGCTCTGGGTATTTCCTTCAGTGTATTTCTAAAGAGGTTTAACTAAAGAAGGAAGATCCACTCAGAATGAAGATTAGTACCACTAAGACCACTATGGTCTTAGAATAAATATTAAAAAAAAGTACCACTAAAATTTTCTCTATGCCATTTTATTTTAGACAAAATGAGACCAGCTGCCACACACCCTACTCCAAGCTGTCTCTGCCATGTTTGGTTGTTACAGAAAAGTGTGGATAACAAAAGCCATTTCTCCCTAAAGTCATTTTTGCACATTATTTCTTTATTCTTTCTTGTTGTTTCTTTGGTAAGAGCTTGGTCACAACAAAAATGTGACTAATGCAAGCCTAGAATATTTTAAAGAGCTCAAAAGTAAACTAATGTTGAGATAATTATATAAAGCACGATGATGATGATGATGGTGTCTGTCAGAACAGAAAAGCCAGTGAAGTCTTTATTTGGAGCAATTTTAATAACAAAATCAATGAATATAGTACTATGCGATACCAAAATGTAAGCTCATATCTATAACAGCACACAAATTTTTAGTAAATGTATAATTTGAATGTAATAAATATATGTGCAAAAATTCTGAATGATGTCATAGGCAATCTACCCTCAATAGAGTGCAGACAAAGCAATGTGGTTTCTTTCCAAGAAGACAGAATGGGAAAATGGTGTGATTTGAGATAATTCCCATGCAGAAACCTGCCATGGATGCTGCATGAAGATGATCCAAGTAAATGTAGCTTGCACATCTGATATGCTGCAAGGAGATACATGCTTTATTCCCAGGACGTTCTTATCCTCAAATAATGGCCTCCACCGAGAAGGATAGAAATATCAAATAAATTCCAAATAGGACCATTCTGTGTAAATATCCCCATTTCTTCTCAAAAGTGTAAAGGAGAAAAAAAATCTTCATAGACCATGAAGGTTAAAGAAAATGTAAAGGTCTCAGGGGGACCTTAGAAAGGAAATAACATGCATGAAAACTAGAAGAAAAGAAAAGAAAGAAACTTACAGAAAATATTGAATCAATACTAGTATCAATTTTATTTTACTGGTTGTGATGAACTTACCATCTGCATGTCTGTGAGCAGTAAGTAGACATTAGTTTTGTCATACCTGTCGTATTACTACTGTGATATGTCTGTGAATCACAAACCATTCAGTCACATAAAAGGTTTTACAATTGTTCATTTACTGGACCTGCAAGGAGTAGTAACTACTCAGATGATCCTCTCATGAATACAAAGCTAACACAACTCATTATTTGTATGTGAAGGCTGGTGAAGATACATATGAATGGCTTCAGGTTCTTGAGCACAAACTATATGAATTTGTAGAAAACTGGACAGTTTTTTTTTTTAATTTCCTCTAATTAGACAACAAGAAACAAGTACTAAATACACATTATAATAAATATTGTTTTACACAACACGGTTTTGAACTCAAAAGACATTGGCAATAACTGGAATTATCTTTGATTGTGTAAATAGTATTTTTTAATTCACTTTGTTTCACAAATCAATAAATGGAAGGAAAAGTATCAATAATCTGCAGATAGAGACACTGTGTTTCTTCCAAATGGAAGTTATAAGGCTATCTACCTTAGATTCATGATGCTATCCAACAGGATGTATGAGACTACCTTCCTCATTATTTTTTTAATATCAGTTAGATGAGCCCTTCTATTAATAAGTAGGAATAAGATACTTGAACACTACAAATTGTTCACTCTAATAATGTATTTTTTTTAAACTATCAACTTTTTGTTTGTTTGTTTGTTTTTTGGAGACAGGGTTTCTCTGTGTAGCTTTTTGCCTTTTCTGAAACTCACTCTGTAGCCCAGGCTGGCCTCGAACTCACAGAGATCTGCCTGGCTCTGCCTCCTGAGTGCTGGGATTAAAGGCATGTGCCACCACCGCCCGGCCTCTAATAATGTATGTTTTGAGTCTAAATGAGGTATTCAGAATTAAAAATTAGGAGAAAGGATAAAACTAATGACTTGCTGTAATATATTGACTAGTGTGTCATACTTAGAAGAATCATTCTTTTTTTTTCTGTTATTTTTTTCAATTAACCAAATATGTGAGGAATGGAGGGACATTGATAAGCAATTATCTTTAAGTGAACTATAAATATTCTATTGTTTGGTAGATTAGTGCTCCCTGGAAACATCTCTGCAGCACTTTAAATATTTTTAAACTGTTGATGTTGATGATAAATCAAAGCCAAGAGCTGATAGGTAAGTATACCTGGTCAAGGGCAGACATATTCTGCATTGTTTTCAATAGTCTTGCATACTCCAAGAAACACCCTTCCCATTCCATTCCTCTTCTCATAGGCCTGTCACAATTAGCAAAACATTAGATCACTGATGGTAAATGAGAATGTCTGCTACAAAGTAGCAAGTTCACCCACCATCCACAATCTCTCTCTGTAGAACATGCTATTGAAAGCTTGGCTTCATTATTACAGCCTGGATCATCTATGTGTAGTTGGGACTCTGACTTAATTCATTTGACTTCAACAGTAAGTTCACTAAGAAATGCAACAAATTCATTTATATTTAGCATATGTTTTCTCTCTATGCAAATTTCTATGGCACAGAAAGGTAGAATTTTAAGATGTTTCCTAACTAATTTCTCTAAGAAAACCTAGGACTTGGTGTTATGTATTTGTATCCACTTTACTAAATGCTCACAGAATAGGTAGCCCCATCACGAGTCTTACATTTTAAAGAACTTTATGGTTTTAAATTTGCATCTCTACAAATACTTTCTCTGAAGCTTTAGTTTCATTTTACCATTGGGAAGATCTGAAAATTTGTATCTCCAGCCAATCCACTCCCATGCCGTAACCAGCAGACCTCAGCAATGGGATTTCTCCATTCAAATAGAAATGTGTCCAAACCCAGCATGCCTATCAACAATTAAATTATTATTTTTGCCTCAAATCCATCATTTCCTTTACTTTTATCTCATTAAAGGTTGCTGCTATTTCTTTTCTTCTTCAAACAGCAAATATCAATATTATGGCATTATATTTCATTTTTTTTCTTTACACTTTCTCCATTAAGTGACTGCCAGCTACAAGTCATTTACCCAACTTCATTGCCATGAATTTTTCTCCAGCTCATTTCTTCTACCCTGGTTCACATGAACATCTCTTCTTTCCTTCATTATTGTAACAACTTTTTTCCTTTTATTTATTTATCTATTTATTTATTTATTTATTTATTTATTTATTTATTTATTTTTCTATTATCAGCTTGATACAGTACAAATTCTTATCCTAATAGTGAAATGTTTCACTGAGGCTTGCCCAGTGATTGACTAAAACCAAAACTTACTATAAGCCACAGTAATCCTAGGGTCCCCCCTGCTATGTAGCCTCCCTGGTTCTGTGGGTTGCAGTCTGATTGTTTTTTGCTTTATATCTAGTATCCACTTATGAGTGAATACATACTATGTTTGTGCTTCTAGGTTTGGGTTACCTCACTCAGGATGATATTTTCTAGTTCCATTCATTTGCCTGCCAATTTCATGCTGTCATTGTTTTTCTCTGCTGAGTAGTACTCCACTGTGTATATGTGGAGTACCATTTTCTTAATCTATTCTTCAGTTGATGGGCATCTAGTTTGTTTCCAGGTTCTGGCTATTACAAATAGTGCTGCTATGAACTCAAGAAACTAGACATCAAAATACTGAAAATCCAATTAAAAAATGGGCTAAAGAGCTAAACAGAGAATTCTCAAAATAAGAATATCAAATGGCTGAAAGACATTTAAAGAAATGCTCAACATCCTTAGTCATCAGAGAAATGCAAATCAAAACAACTCTGAGATACTATCTTACACCTGTCAGAATGGCTATGATAAAAACACTGATGACAGTCTATGTTGGAGAGGATGCAGAGCAAGGGGAACACTCCTCCACTGTTGGTGGGAATGCAAACTTGTACAGCCACTGTGGAAATCAGTATGGCAGTTTCTCAGAAAATTAGGAATCGAGCTACCTCAAGACACAGTCATACCACTATTCAGCATATACCCAAGGAATGCTCAATCATTCCACAGAGATACATGCTCAACTACGTTAATAGCAGCACTGTTCCTAATAGCCAGAACCTGGTAACAACATTTTAAATTGGCTTTTACTTCATTATTCACACTGCAATCAACTGGCCCTAGTAAATGTGATCTTATTTGTTTTTCAATTAATGCCAGACTTATAATTCCATTAAATTAGTTCACAATATGTGACATTTACGAAGTGCAATAGTCTTCTCCTTTATCTCTGCCTTCTTTATCAAACTTGAGTCGACTCGCCTTCAGTAATAGCTCTCATTCCTCATTGAGATAATATTCACACATGTTGTTTCTATACATATATGATTCAGGATCATTACCTATTTGTGCTCAGTACTTGTTGGATTAACTCAAAACACATTCTTCAAATATCATCATTTCTATTATGCCTAGTGACTCTCCCCTTCCTCCATGTTAAGGTAGATGATTTTCCTATGTACTTCTATGATTCTTATAAGGTCCTTTTTCTAATTAACTACAAAAATAAACATTTTTACAACCTTTAACATTAAACATCATTATCCTTAAAATACAATATTGGAATATTAAAATTTACCTTGATTTTGTATCTATTCATTCTCTGATTTGAGAATCCATAGTTGTATGCTCTTATTTTTTGAACTGATACAATATATTGAATAGCTCTAAACATACACATATTTGAATAGCTTTTCTTATACACATGCACAAACAGATGTATATGTAAAAAGTATATACCTTTATATATTATATACATATAACACACATATATATAATTTACTGCTTCTAAAGACCTGCAATAATTATTCACACATCAAAAGCACATTTGTATTAGGAGTAAACAATATTATTACACTGCATGTGATCAATAATCCTGGAACTCAGACTTTCCTTTTGCATTGCATATTTGTAAATGAAAAATATAACACAGCATAAAGCTTATTTTTTAAAACATCTGTTTAAAGATATAATAATGGGAAATTTGTGTCTACTACATTTATCTACAAGTCATGTGCTATTATTATGTTTGGTCTGTATTCTGCTTGCTTAGTAATCAAAAATTTTCTGAGCATTTGTAATGCTCTATATAATTCATTTCAATGAATGTTTAGGTTAAAGATTTAAAAATAATTTAAAATATGTCACAAGATGTACAAATGCAAAATATGTTTTCCAAAAATATACATGCTTGATTCTTTGCACTTTACTTGAGAAGAAAAGTAATATAAATATTATCCAGCCATGAACTCTGAGAACTATATTAATGATCAACAGCCTGGGATGACAAACAGATGTAATAGGAGTGTGGATGTCATGGGAGTAACTAACTACTTTCTGGTTGTATTCAAGGCTCACATCACAAGGTGAAACTCATATCTGGCACTATTATCGGGCCAAAAGTCTGCGGTTACATATTTCATAGGTCCTTGAGGAGAACCTAAATTGTCATTCTGCTAAATAGGCAAAGGATTAAGCAAACTCCTAATAATATATTGAACATATAGATAAGTGCATTTTCAGCCCTCAACCCTCATCAAAGGAGTATGTTTTTTGAAACAGATGGTGATTGACACAGAAACTCACAATTGGTCGAGCTTCAAATAAAAGAGGCTTCACAATGTTCAGCACTAAGGGAGACATCAATAATGTACCCTCTTCTCCCAAGGCTCAGTGATCACTGCAGAAGACGTTTGAAAGATTTTAAGAGAAGTTGGAAATGACCACAACAATAATTTATTTTCTGAGTACAGTAGAGCATTTGCACATATGAACGAACACACAACTGGTATAGCAGTATGAACAGGACCTGTGCAAGCTCAAGCCAGACAAGATTCCAGCATGGATAAGGAGGACAGAAATTAATCCCCACCTCTAAATGAGGTGCTAGTGGGAATTGGTAACCGCTGAGAGAGGGTAATATTTTATCTTTTTGTCTTTAGTCGATTTAGTAGATTAAAAGAGCACACATCTGAAAGTATGTCAGTATATATTGTACTTGATGAGTTTAAAAAATATAAATACAGGCACAAAGTTGAGTAGGCAAGGAAAGCACGTAGATCTTGAGAAAAAAATATTCCAGTACTATTCTTCAGTGGAACTGATAAAATTAAAAAAAAATTCAAGGTGAGTTACAACTGAGAAATGATATTTGCTAAAGGTATACCTGAATATACTGAAATCAAATAAAATAAATGCTCTGTATATAAAGACATTTCCCCTCTTTGTAGTTTCTTCTGCAGAACTTGTCTTTTACAGACTATATTATGAAGTTTTTTTTCCCCATAGAGTGTATTAAAAAAGATTTTAAAACAAAGGGTGGTGAAACATCTTCATAGGAAATATATTCAACTTTGTAAACACAAGTAGGTTGGTTATAAGAAATGTATGTCAATACTATTCAGCATATTTCATCAGTATTTATCATAAAACAAAGCCACAGTGGATGAACGGAAGGACTTGTGGTCATTGATTAACAGGAAAGACATAAATGATTTGGAGAACTGAAGGTAGTTGAAACAAAAGGGCAAAGTAAGTGGAGAGATGCTGTAAGAGCCGTTAAAATTCTACCCAAGACAAGCTGTCACTTTCTCTAACCAGGAGTAGTGACCCCAGTACAGAAAACTGAGAGTCAGTAAGTTCCAGTCTGATTACTAAGAGTAAAAGCAACTCTAAAGAAATGGAAGCTCAGCATTTTACAGCAGAAGATTTCAACTTGATGCTCAAAGACCATTATTATTGTCAATTGACAAAAAATAGAGTTCACAGCAGTTGGTATCTTGGAAACTGAGAAAGCAAAGAAATTGGGAATAGTTGGGAGAAAAAAATATTATTTCTAGAGGAACAATGATAGCCTTGAGTTTTTGCCTTGTGACCTCATAAAACTTTCATGTTTGACTTGCAAGTTGATTGGGGGAGCAGACATCTTAATATCCTTTGTGCAGCCTAAAAGCCAGATGTTACTTACCATCTGGATGAGATGTGTTCAGACGCTGCCATGGGACTTTCAGAGAAGCCAGATTTATGGGAAATATATTAATAAATGTTCTCTATGGCTAAAGAAATAATTCTTCATTATGAATATGGCAGTTCCTGCTAGTTGCAGTCCTTGCAGGAATGAGAGATAATGAATATAACAATTTGCTATGACTATGACTGTTACAAAGAGAGCTGTACAAGAGGTCGCTGTCTTCCTGAGTTTCCAGAAAAGAAACAGTAATGGCACTGCTTGTGAAGGTCACGCTCAGGTTTTAGGCTGATAATTTAATATTCCAGGTGAAGTGCCTACCATAGTGTTTAGCACTAGTACTAATATAAGCGTGTACACACTTTTGAATGTGTTTAGGGAAGTTTGGCATAGGTTGTAGTCCGGTAGGGTTCTTTGAAATCCTTTACTTAGAGCAAGGCTAGAGCAAGGGTTCTTTTCAATGAATTAAAATCAAGCACTCTTGTAACTCAGACCTCTCCCACGGGCATATGTACTAAATCACTTACAGGTTAGGGAATCATTTCTCTGTTTACAAGGCTGCTTTTCTTGGTCCTTATTAATTTTGGATTCCTACATTGACAATTTGCCAGATTTTCTTTTTAAACTTTTGAATTTAATTTCTCTTGGTCAGTCTTTCTGAATGTTGTTTTCCTAACTCTTCTACATGTCTCCCTATGTCCACCTATATCCAATTATGTCTCCCTATATCCACCTATTTCTACTTGTTTCTGTCCATGGCCATCTATGTACACCTATGTCTACCTATGTTTTTGTATGTCAACCAAATCTACCAATGACTGCAATCTCCACCTATTTAAACCTATGTCTACCTATGTCGATGTATGCCTGCCTATTATACCTGTGTCTGTATACCTTAATTACCCATATTTGCCTTGGAGATTTTACCATTTTTCAATAACTTACCTATTCTGCTCGCCTCTACTTCTTCACTAACACCTGCTTTCATCTTCCTTCTAGTTTTAATTTATATCTATTTATACTTTTGTCTCTATATTTAAAATTTTTCCCTTTTCCCTATACACTTGTGTTTGGTTGGTGCTTCCTCTTGACATGTAACTATATAATAATAGATGAAAAAAAAACAAAAAATAACAAAAAAAAACCCCAAAAAGACAAAGCTGGGTGGTGGTGGCACATGCCTTTAATCCCAGCACTCGGGAGACAGAGGCAGGCAGATCTCTGTGAGTTCGAGGCCAGCCTGGTCTACAGGGTGAGTTTCAGGAAAGGCGCAAAGCTACACAGAGAAACCCTGTCTTGAAAAACAAAACAAAACAAAAAATAAAATAAAATAAAATAAAAAACAAAACAAAACAAAAAAAGTAAAATAAAAAACAAAACAAAACAAACCCAGAGGTTTCCAGTCTATTGCATTTGAAATAAATTTAGTAGTAATGTATGTCTTACTTTCTCTTGCCCTTATAAAATGCCATGATGAATCAAGAAACAAATTTACTTCATCTTACAGCTTATAGTCTATTGTGACTGAAAGTCCGGGCGGGAACCTGGAGCTAGCCACTAAAGTGGAGACCATGGAGGAATGCTGTTATTAGCTTGCTTGTTATGGCTAGCTCAGCTACATTTCTTGCAACCTGGCCTCACCTGCCGAGTGTTGGGCACTCACAGTGGGCTGGGCATTCCTTTATCTATATTAATAAAACATAATTCCCTAGAGACTTGCCTACAGGCCATCTTGTGGAGACATTTTCTCCACTGATGTTCCTCTTCCCAAATAATTCTAGCCTGTGTCAAGTTGACAAAAATACTAGCCAAGATGTACTCACAGCACATAGTAATTAAGACAGAAATGTGACAACTGGCAGGCAAATACCCACACTCCCAATCTGTTGGCAACAAACACCTCAGTATATCTTTGTTTCCAAACTTTTATATTTTCAAATAGTTTTTACGTTGATTTATTAGTTTTTGTGTGCATGTGGGGAGGGACCACACCACAGTGCACTTGTAGATTTTAGAAGACATTTGGTCAGAGTAAGTTGTCTCCTTCCACCTTGACCCTCTAAGCCATCTCCCAAGCCCCAGACTTAAGGTTTAACAGGAGAAACACATTTAAAAATATTGATTATTGAGCATCGCAGCATGCAACATTTAATGATATTTTAAGAACATTACACAGATTATAATACTAAGTTATTATAAATAAAACTTGTGGTTAAATGTTCATTTCAAGAAACATCAGAAAAATATAGTACAGTATTCAAATATCAATTTGGTATTAAGAATATCAATACTCTAACAAATTTTTGAGCATTTCAGAACTTCATACGTAGATAGCATTAGCATCTGTCTTTTGTTGTGAATATAAACAAAATCAGTTACTTTAATTCTAAAACTGTAAAACTTTTATCTTCTTAAAAATACTAAAAACTACATGCATAAGTGAAAGATTGTGTTATTAAAAACAAAACTATGACGGGTGGTGGTGGCCTAGTGAGGTGTTGCAGCAGGAAGAGAGAGGGTTTGTGATGTCAGGAGGAGGTATGGCCACAGTGACCCCACCTCTCTGCATTTACCTGTGTTATTAGAAGGGGCTGCCAATCAGACCTGAAGGATTGGAAATCACCCATTCTGGCTCCCAGATGCTACTTGTATTTTCCTGAGTAATGTTAAATCAAGGAGAGGGTATATGGAAATGGCAGCTCCTACTGTGTTGAGAGTTAAAATTAATCCAAAACACCTATAATTTACTCTCCTGCCTTCAACTAGAAGCTATAATCCTACAACAGAATTTAAAATTTCAACATAACTGTATCAGATGGAATTTGAATATACCAAAGTTTTCTGTCCTCTATCTTCACATAATCCCTATATGTTCCATTCTGCTCATCATTCTAGTTGTATTTAGTCCTCAAAGTGCCATTTCTATGCCAATATCCCTTAGAATAGTTCATATTCTACTGCTTCAGTTACACTATGTACAAACTTCATATCTTGCATACAGTTTTCTTTATTTCTACCTGACATTACCTCTTGCTAATACAATAATTACTATAATTGCATTTTTTTCGTACTACTTGTATCTCATTTCTTTCCCCAGAGACCAATAGAGACAACAGAGTATGAAAGAAAAAGCTATGCAATTTCACAAAGACAGAGTTCTCTTCTTGCCTTGAGTTAATGATGTGACCTTATACAAGAAGTTCAAATTCTGCTGAACTTCTTTATTACAGTATTATGTGTATGAAAATGAAGGCACTGCCTTATTAAACTAAATAATGTTTAAAGGCCTCCCAGTTCTCAATTTATATTATTCAGTCTCATCCTGGTACACTCAATGGCTTTGATGAGGATACTGATAACTATGAAGTCACTTTCTGCAGTACAGGGATATGGGACATGGTATAGAAATAGCAAACATTCACTTGCAGTCTATGAGATTGTTCACAATAGCCAGAGGGCTCCCTAAAATTTTCTTAGTCAAAGACTTGTTAAACTGGAGTAAGGAAGGAAGAAGGGAAATAGAAAGATGCAGAAAGAAAACATAAACTACTAAATTGAAATATGAAATGGATATTTTGATCATGGGTAAATGAAGGCTACAGGGAGGTCCTGCTTGTTAATCCATTCACTTGAGCAAGTGCTACTTACTTTGAAAGAGTAATGGATAATGGTCCTCACATTATAATTATCATGCAAAATAATTCTACAGTAATGAAGTATTATAGGTCACACTATTAAGGAAAAAGAATATTCTTAAAATTCTTCCTGGCATTGTTCTTTGTTCCAAATGTTTTTTTTTCTATGTCTGTCCATAATTATTTCTACACTAAAATACAAATTCTAAATGAGGCATATATTCTGTCCCAAGCACTAAATGAAATAACTTTCCTCAAGTCATCTATTAAGTATACAAATGAAATAACAAATGATTCTAATACTGTCACCGAATTTTATAAGTTTACATCATGGCTTTCAAATTATTAGGAAAGGAGAAAACATTACACAAAATTGGCAGACAAAATAGACACATTATGGAATGAAATAAAAGTACCCATTCACTGAAAGAATCATTCACTCATTCATTTAAGCTAGTTAGTATGAATTAATATGCTTATATTTATTATAAAAATGGTTATTAAATAATATTGCCTCAAGAAACACAGAATACTATGGGGATGTGAAGCAACTAGTGACATCATAATGAATATACTCTAAAAATCAGTTAAGAAGTTTTCATGAATTTTGAGACAGGAGATGATATTTTAAAAATCATTCTTCAAAATGAGGTTGACAAGTGACATCTGAAAAGACATGGAAAATATTTAGAAGAAGGGACATTAGTTGATAAGAAACATAAGAATGTAGATATAGATTAAGGGAATAGGGTTGACAGATCTCCTTAGGAAAGGGAAATAGAAAAGATAGTCATAGATAGATGGGGGAAATTGAGAGTTAATAAGGAGGAAAATGTGAGATAAGGGAGAGAATATGGGGACAGACAGTTAAAATTAAGGAGCATTTGAGGGATAATATGGAAACCTAATACTGTAAAAGCTTCCTAAAATATATACATATATGAATGCAATCTAACTGAAATCACCAAATAATGGGGGAGACAGAGATCTAATTGGCCATCTCTTGTGAGCAAACGAAGCTGCCAGTACTGGGATTGGGATACATCTAATTGAGTTGTTGGCCAAAGGGGTCCCATTGGATTTCTCAAACAACCCAACTATTGCCCCAACTGCTATGGATATCACTCTGTATCAATAAAGCACTGATTGGCCGGTAGCCAGACAGGAAGTATAGGCGGGACTAACAGAGAAGGGAGGAGAGGGAACAGGAAGGTGAAAGGAGGGAGACTGCCTGGAGCCGCGGCCAGAACAAGGAAGATGTAAAGTACCGGTAAGCCACGAGCCACGTGGCAAAGTAGAGATTAATAGAAATGGGCTAAATATAAGAGTAAGAGCTAGACAATGATAGGCCTGAGCTAATGGCCAAGCAGTTTAAATAATGTAAGCGTCTGTGTGTTTATTTTGTAAGTGGTTTCTGGGACTGGTGGGACTTGGGAGCTGGCGGGACTTGGGAGCTCGAGAGAAATTTTCCAGCAACACCCAACAACAAGTTGCTCTCCACAAACTGATGGCAAAGTTCCAATGCTAAAGAAAACACCTACTAAACTCATTGAGCATGAAAAAGTTGATCTAGTGCCTACATAGAGCCTTCACCCCTACATTGTGGATCTAAAGTCTTTAGTACAGGAAGGTACTCTGCACACCACCTAAAGAGAAAATTAGACACCAACCCAGTCACAAAACCGTTTCTCTTTAATGCTGTCAATGCCTGAAAGATATGCTAGGGCAACGGCACAGAGTTTGAGGGAATAACCAATCAATATTTGACTTGATTTAAAACCTTCAAGACATGGAACACATACCCAGCACTGCTTTCTAACCAAGAACCAGACTAGATAGCCCAGGGACCAAGGGCAATCAAATAACAAGACAAAAATAAGAACAAAAACAAATATATAGCAATGAAATGACTCCTTAATGATAAAATTTTATATTCATTGATCACTGCTTTGCTCAGTCATCCGCAGAGGAGCTTTATTCTGTAGCAGATGAAAAATAAAAGTGACCAAACTGTTGTTGTTTGTTTTTGCTCTTTTGGGGGCCTTCCAACTAGCTCCCAAGTAAATAACACACAGAAGCTTATTTTTAATTATAAATGTCCAGCCTTAGTTTGGCTTGTTTCTTGCCAGCTTTCCTTAAATTTATCTCCATCTATCTTTTGCCTCTGGACTTTTTACCTTTCTCTTACTTCTGTAAATCTTACTCTTACTCCATGGCTTGCTGTGTACCTGGATGGCTGGTCTCTGATGTCCTCCTTTCCTTGTTGTCCTGCTCCATCTTCTTTCTCTCCCAGATTTCTCATTCTATATATTCCCTCTGCCTTCCTGTACTGCCTATCCTTTCCCCTGCCGTGCTATTGGCCATTCAGTTCTTTATTAGACCATCAGGTGTTTTAGACAGGCAGAGTATCACAGCTTCACAGAGTTAAACAAATGCAACATAAACAAGAGTAACGCACCTTGAAATAATATTCCTCAACACCAAACAAAAGAAAACAAAATAAAATGATCAATCAAACAAAA
>CABHPR010155343.1:1660-30378 GCA_902168415.1 Peromyscus melanophrys | reverse complement strand
ACACACACACACACACACACACACACATAGGTCTTATTCAAAAATCAGTTTTATATATAAATACTTCACAGTATTCTATACCTGTGTTTGATAAGGTAAATCCATCATTAAACTCAGAAACACATAATGATACTTGGAGTCTATAAATTATCTGAATATGTGAAAAAGAAGGGGCTCAGTGGGAAAAGGCACATGAAGCTTACCCTGATGACCGGAGTTTGATCCCTGGAAACCACAGGGTAGAACCAGAGACAGACTTCAGTAATCGTCCTCTGACCTTCAATTGCAGTGTGGAATGCATGTACCTGCCCACACAAACACACGCATATGTACACAAAAGTAAATAAAAATGTAACAAAAAGACATCTGGAAAAGATAGACAGATAATGACCTCTATGGACATTATTAGGAATCATGTGAAGATGGCCACTTTAATCCACCTCCACTTTTTGACACCAGCCTGTTGCTATGGTTGTTTTTTTTAAGTGAATATAGATTCTCTTCTTATACAATATATCGAGACCACAGTTTCCCCTCCCTCCACCCCTCCCAGCTAATTGTAACCTGATTCAGGCTGAAATTGACCAGGGCTTTGACAATGCTCATCTAGAGCTTAGATTGACAAGTTCTATTCAGGACATCACAAGGTGAGAATAATTGTTAGAGACGCCGAGTCACAGTCCCTGGCCTTGGTTGAGTCAGAATGCACTTTTAACACGTGATTCTCATGTCCATCGTGCACACTGGAGTTAGATCAGGAACAGTGAGTGAGATTTAGAATGCGGCTGGAAATATGGGTGAGGGAGGTTTTCAGAAACCGCAGATTATCCGCAGCTGGTTGTCATGCACGGTTTGCAGAGAATCGTACGTTTTTCAGGTCATCTTTGGAAATTTTGCTATTGTTGTCAGTCTGATGAAGTTGCCAGTTAGTGGGGGAAAAAAAAGGCCAGATGGCAGCCAATAAACCAACTTTGTCATTTGTAAGTCAGGACATCATGTTATTTTAGTGACAGTGTTTTTCAGTTCTTCACAACCAGCACATACTTCATTTTCATCGCTTTAAAAATACTTGGCGGTTGTCATTATGGAAAATGTTGTCAGACAGCCAACTATGAAATGATGTGGTGAGTGGGTTAACGTCATAGTCTTCCGAGTAGGAAAGAATGAGTGTGAATGGCTCCTGAGAACAATAGATTTTTATTTTAAGATTTATTCTTATTTATGTGTGTGGCTATGTCTCTCTGTGTGTGTGTATGTCATGTACATTTGCGCCTTCAGAAGGCAGAAGAGGCCATGGGATCTCCTGGAGCTGGTGTTACAGGCAGTTGGAAGATGTCTAAGACGAGGACTGGGAACTGAACTCAGGTCCTCTGAAAGAGCACCAAGAGGCCTTAAGGCCTGAGACATCTCTCAAGCCCATAGATGCCACTTTTTACTTTTAATTTTATTACATGTTTATTTCTCTCTTCTCTCTCTCTCTCTCTCTCTCTCTCTCTCTCTCTCTCTCTCTCTCTGTAGATAGAGAGAGAGACAGAGAGAAACAGAGACAGAGAGAACATGTGTAAGTCATGTTACATGTAAAGGTTAGAGGGCAACCTGTGGTAGTTTGTTCTTTCCTTCTATCATGTGGGTCCCAATGGTCATTCTCAGGCCTTTATACTTGGCATCAAGTGTTTTGGCTCACTATGCTATCTCAGCTGGCCCTAGATTTTGATTTTTCAGGGCTGACATTATGGTTGAATACATGAACATATGATCATGTATACCACGGACACCTACACTTTTATCATTATTATTGAGCTCCAGTCTTCACAATGTAAGGATGCAAAGTGTGAGCACTGAGCAGCACCCCTTTACTTGTTTATCAGTTCAACAAGTATATATATATATGTATATATATAATATACAAATATATATTTGAATACAAATCAAATGAATGAAAATGGTTCCTAATTACAATAGATTTTTATTTTAAAGTTTATTCATTTTTTAAAATTTTTGTATTCATTTTACATACCAACCACAGACACCCCTCTCATCCCTCCTCCTGCTCCCCCTACTTTTCCCCCCATCCCCTCCTCCAACAGGGTAAGTTCTCCCATGGAGAGACAGCTAAGCCTGGTACATTCAGTTGAGGCAGGACTAAGGCCCTCCCCGTATTATTAAGGGTGAGAGCAAGGTGTTCAACCATAGGTAATGGGATCTAGAAAGCCGGCGCATACACCAGGGATAGATTGTGATCACACTGCCAGGGGCCCCTCAAACAGACCCGGCTACATAACTGTCTCCCATATGCAGAGGGTATTCTTACTTATGTGTGGGAGTATGTCTCTCATTTGATTGAGTTGCTTCATTGAATTTATCCTTTAGAGGAGACAGGCAGTAAACAAGTTTTGAGGCTTGAATATGAAGTGTTCTTTTGATGTAGTGAATGTTTGGTCCTCAGATGGTAAAGCTATTTTGGGGAGGTGGTAGAAATTTTAGGGAGATGGAGGAAGCTGGTCACTGGGAACATGTCTTTGAGAGTTGTATCTTGTTCCTGTTCCTTTCCTCTCTGCTCTTCTACTGAGGTGAGTAACTTTGGCCACATGCTCCAACCACTATGCACTCCCTCCCACAGACCCAAGATCAAAGGAGCCGATGAACCAAAATTGATGATCCCTTCCTTAAGGTTGTTTTCTCAGTATTTGTCATGGCAATGGGAAAGCTAACATGATAAGTAAATAAATCAGAGGGAATCTAAGCCTGTATAGTAACTAAGTGCTGTGTAGGAAAATGAAGCAATGTAATGTAGTACCCAAATTATACAGAAGGGGGCTCTATCACTATACAGATCCCATGCAGTACCCAAAGCACCCAGAAGAAGCCTGACTGGATGGGCAGTCCCACAGGTTTGCATGTCAGGCAAATTCTGAGAGATGGAACCCACAAAGGCATTGAGGCAGAATAGTCCAAGCACTGCACACAGAACTGTAAAGCCATTGAGATGGAAGCAAAATTGATGTTTGTCAAGGGAAGAACAAAGATTGTTGTATCTGGAGGTAATTGAGAAATCTAGTACAAGAACAGATTGATAAGCATGTCAGGGATAACTTCATGTGAGACTATGGTACCCAGGTAGGGAGTTTCGTTCTTCAAAAAGTCTAAAGAGAAGCGCTCAGAAGCTTTCAAGATCTATGTGACCAATGAACCAACTAATAATGGTTGTTGCTAACCCTTCTGGGCAAACTGTTCTCCAAGATTTTAAACTGTGTAGCCTTGAAGACAGTGCTTCAGGTTCCTAAGCGGGTACAATGCAGGCAAGCTACTTTAAAATAAGCCATGTGTTTGATGGACACAAAGTTTCTTTCTTAGGATTATTCAACAGACATCAGCCCTAAGTCACAGGGACCATGAAAAATTCACCTGTCTGTCTTTATGATCTCTTGCAACCATTCTATAGTAAACAATAGACTCATGGCAAATATACTAGTTGGAACTGAATCGGGGAAATAGAACCAGCATGGTCCTATATTGGGTAGGGGGTGGTTTGAGGCAGTGTGGGGTGCCCAAAGCAACCACAAAATACATAGAGCTCAGTCATAAGGGAAGATGGATACTCTGGGCAGAGAAATTTTTTCCTTCTCTTAGGAAAGATTCAGTACTGCTTTTATGTCTTCCAATTGATTAAGTTGGATTCACCTAAGAGATTTAGAAAAGCTAACTATTACTTGCACCTGGAAAACAAATTCCTAGGGACTAACTGGTAGCTTGAGTTTAGTCAACATATGTAGAAACATACATACAGGCAGAAATTCGTCACCGTGATGCTAAACATTCTTTTAGAATCCTAAGTAATTTCAGTAAGTTGCTCATGTTTTCTTACAACTATTTCCTCCAACTACAGTCCTGCTTCTATCATCTCATACAGAGGTCGAGCACAAAGTGTCTCTCTCTTCCCTGATGATCAACTGTCTGGGTCCCACTGTCATCTATTTCTAGGGTGCTCTAAGTTCCTGTGAGTGTTTTGTTTGTTTGTTTGCTTTGTGGTTTGTTTTCTTGTTTTGTTTTCCTTCTCTCTGAGCTGCCACTTTTGGGGCTGCTGGTGCTGGCCTTCTTAGACTCTCCATTGTGTAATTTTCTTCTCGTGTAACTTTTGCAATCTCAGCAACTGGGCGGTGTTTGTCATATTTTGTAGGCTGCAGATTGCATTTTCCTTTTGAGTTTTTATGAAAATGGTCTTTGTTTGCAGAATAATTTCCCCTCATTTCTCTTCTTGTTATCCAATTTAAAGGATGGAAAGGGAAAGATAATGAGTTTTATAGCCATGTTTGTACTACTAATAAGGAGTGCTTTATTTACTATTGTTTACTTTTTTGTTGTTTTGTGTTGTGCTTTTATCTTATTTACCATATTTTATTTTACATTTAATTTTTGTGGGGGAGTATATGACGGTGTAGGGTGTTTGTGTATGCGCGTGCGCACGCACAGGCAAGCATGTGGAGGTCAGAGGACAGCTCCAATGTTGATTCACTCCTTTCCCCTTTTAACTGAACACATGGGACTGGCTTCTGAGTGTTCTCCTGCCTCTGCCTCCCCTTTCACTGTAGGAACAGCAGGGTTATAGATACATTGTATATGCTTTATAGACTGCATTTGGTTTTATGTGCATTCTGGGAATCCAAACTCCTATCCTCATGTTTGTAAAGCCCTTTATCCTTTGAATCATCTTCCCAGCCTAAGATATCACTACATTATAAAGTTGTTTAGTATCCTTTTTATTTCTTTTTTTTTCAGTACTCTTGGCTGCACATTTAACATTCTCATTAGCCAAGCTTCAGTTTCACCCCCATGTTGTTTTTTCTCCTTTATTCTTCTATTCTATTGTGCTGAGCTATCCCATTACTTGGAAAGTAGCTTCTCTTTCTCTGCCCTTGCGCATACTTTACTGTTTCTAGCTGACATTTCTGTTCACCTTTGTCAATCTTTCTTCATCTCCATCTTCATGACAGGTAACTAAAATTCTGTCTGCAATTCCACATCTTCATCAAATAAAAGCTTTACTCTAATCCTTATATATTGTTTTACATTCTTTATTTATTTATACATGATTTATGTTGCCTGCTTTCTGTTAGCACCCTAGTCTAATGTTTATGCTATTTATGGTGTAGCCGCATAAGTACTGTTTCTGCTTTTAATTAGTTCAAAGAAGAGCCTATGAGTTATTCATGTTAGTGTCCTATAGGCTTAGTACAAAACATTTGTATAATGTACTTCCAGTATGCATTGGTTAAATGACAGAGTTACACTGGAGGCCAAAATTAGTTCCTTGAGTACATGGCACAATTTCCTCCTACTTCTTGCTGTTCAGTATCACCCACCATAGAAATAATTTGCTTCTTTCTTTCTTTCTTTTTTTTGAAGCTACAGATCCCTGCACATCAGAGTGTTTTGTAAGGATGTGATTGCAGATGTATGTGTTTAGTCATTCAGACAGTCAAACTGTGTTTTGATTATTTTAATTCTCTTATTTCAATACAGAATAATTTGTTCTGGCTTTTTACAAGCCCTTGATGGCTGTAAAGTAGATTAAAAACAGAAACAGAAAACACCAGCTTATTTAGTCCTCACCCTTATACCACCAATCTCTGTCATCATACACACACAAAGTAGTAGGACAAGCTGTGTGTGTGCGTGTGTGTGTGTATGTGTGTGTGTGTGTGTGTGCGCGCGTGCATGTGTGTGTGTGTGTGCGTGTGCATGTGTGTGTGTGTGTGAGAGAGAGAGAGAGAGAGAGAGAGAGAGAGAGAGAAAGAGAGAGACAGAGAGAGACAGAGAGACAGAGAGAGACAGAGAGCTTTAAATTCAAATAAAACTAAAATGAGCAGAAGCTTAGAAAAGAATCTCTCCTGTACATTCTTGGTCCCAGAAACTTAGTTTTTTACACAAAGAAAACTTGATTGATTTCTCCCTGCTATTTCATTTAGCTGGGACTCTTACTAAATGTAATTTTCATGTCATGTTCTTCATCATTTTGTAGCTTTGAAAGCTGTATTTGATGAGAAAAACCTGTTCCCCCAAGGAATTCTTGATCATGAAAGACAAGACAAGCAACTGTGTCAAGAAACAAGTGGTGAAGTGAAGATAAAAAGGAATAAGAAGCAATTATGATCAAACAAAAAACAAACACACCACGGTGACATGGAACACTCCCATAAAATGCCAAGAAGCATCCAGATCCCCTTTGCTCCTTTACTCTCCATGTAAATGTCAAGAAACTTCGTCTTCAGACTGTGTGTTTGTTCTCTTTGCACTCAGAATTGTCCCTTTGTCTGTATAATCTAAGAAGGGATATAAGAAAGATTGGTTTAATGTGGAGGAATGCTGATTGGTTTTTATCTATTTCAGAAGAGTATTTTACTAGGTGTCCCTGCAATTGCCCCTGTAGCCAAACATTTACAATGTGTTTTATTATAAAATCTCCACTAGCGTATATAAAAGACTAACAAATTCATTAAAAATCATTTAAAAGTTGTCTATTTTAATGTTCTCCCTCGTTATGATTTGTTTTTCCTTAACAATTTGGATACTGACAATTAGATATTGACAATAGCAGCATGTTGTATTCTTTTTAAATACTTTAAAAATATTCTTTTTAACATGTATATATTTAAAATTTTACCTGTACAAATTTATGGTGTACAGTGTTAAAATTCAGTACACATTAATAATCAAATTGGGGTTGTCAACATTTAAAAGTCATTAAGTATTTTCAAATAATTTTGATTGACATGTGACCATTGAACATGTGGATGTACACAGTGAGGTTAGTATTTCAACACATATATCCAATATGTAGTAGTCAAATCAGGATAATCAATATTTCCTAGTAATCATTTTAGATTTATGTTCCTTTTCTTATGCCCTTAGTGGGGTATTGATGGGAGTGATCTGCTTCTGTATTTGAAAATGGAGTAGCATATCATAGCCAAACAGGTAATAGTCTTGGAAAAGAAGCAAAGTGCCTGAACCTTCATAAAGGCATCACTGTCCATGAAGAGCCCAGTAGGAAATATTTAGTTCTGCAATTTACTGATTCTCCTTGTGACAAACTTTTCTTTATGTACATCATGCTTCAGGAAACCAATATTGTGATTTTTTCATTGTGTCCTCCAGAAAAATTAATGTTAACTTCCACGGGCTCAGTTTGTTTGAATATATTTATATTTTAAAGAAGCCTTTAGAATAGCTGGGCTGTAAAACTCTAGCAATAACACATGTTAGTAAATAATTAATATGCAGTGGATAATTGTGATCAGCAACCAAAAAATTCAATCTATTTAAATTTAAATCTCATATGCAATTCCTTAACATGTATCTATTTTAATGTTGTCTAATGATTAAATATCATTGTTGGCATTATAACCCTGCTCTGCCTATTTCTAAGTTTAGGGCATTTGTATCCTCTCTCTGTTCACTTTTTTTACAGGATATATTTAGTAACATGGGCTTTAATAATAGATTTTCCAGCATCATTAGAGAAAACATTTGGTTTGGGAATGGGTGGAGTGGAAAGGTTTTCTGACAGAATTAACTTCTGTCTGTGTTTATGTGACTAGTGAGTCAGCTATTATAACTCTTATGTATATGACTTTACCTTCTCATTGGATGGTAGTTCTATACGGCAAAGATACAGGACGTGTGTGTGTGTGTGTGTGTGTGTGTGTGTGTGTGTGTGTGTGTGCATGTGCACACACATGCATCTATCTGTCTATCTGTATGTGCATGCATGTGTGTGTTGAGGTGTTTATTTGAAAACTATTCTTTAGAGAATATAAATAATATGTACTGGAATCTTTCTGTGTAATAGAATGCTGCAACTTGACCTCAAATGATTCGAAAATATTATATGTGTATTCAAAACACATAAACACATCTGTGTATGCATGCATATACCTAACTCTGTCATTGATTTATTATCTATCTATCTGTCTATCTATCTTTTCTATTGATCAAGGATATATTGAGTGTAAAAGTGTAGCAAATGGTAACAATTGGAGAAACTGAAAAGGAGGACATGCAGATAGTAGATCTTTGTACTATTCAGGCAAATTCATTAAATTTGAAAATATTTCAATGCAAAATTTTAAAACTTAAAAAATATTACTTTGAGATAAAGGATTCATTTAGATGTTCAAACAGAAACAAACCATCTCACAGGGAGATTGCTGAGAATTTTTACACTGAATGGAATGCTTGATTGGATAATCCATCATTTCAAACCAGAATAATGATTTATGAGTCATAACTTGATGACAGTACAGTGAACTTAAGTCAGAGACACATTCCCAGAAATTTAAGGGATTATTAAGATGTGAAGGAAAGTAATAAAGATACCAAATCCTTCGTGGTAGCTTGTTTCTCCATATACACTTGTCTATACACCCATGAGGGCATGCATCCATTTCTCCATTCCCAGTCCAGTTATAGAAGGCAGAGGCAAGACAATGTGCGCACATGTACACAGGAAAACTTCATCTTGTTTTCCGCTTCCTCAAGTGGATTCACAAATAGCATGATGGTTAATTATGCTGAGATTGAATGAGCTATTATTTTTTTCAGGTGTAATGTAGAAAGTCTTCTGATAGGCACATCTTATTTTTAACTCCTGATGAGGTTTTGTGAAGAGATTAGTGTAATATAGTCTGCTCCATATAGACAGACTTTCTTTTTGTAGACTATTATGTCTGCAAAGCTCAATGCTTTATAGAATACTAATTCCATCCATCATGAACTTCATGTCCTATTCCATAAATATAATTAAGAGGAGCTGTCTCAAAGTACATTTGATAAATTCAATAGGTGCTTTAACGCTCTGAAAGTTTCTTTTGCTGTTACCACTTCTAATAATTGGACAAAATATGCACAAAAGAAAAATGAATGACATTTAGCTATTACATCTTACTATTCTTTCATACGTTACAGCATCTAATTGTGCTAAACAAGTAGCAGGGTCTTGCCTGTCAAATGCTAATAGAGTGGAAAATTATAAACTGTTTCTGAAATTAACATTTAGATGCAATTATTTAAGAACCATTTTTCTAAAGTGAAAGGCACTTGTCATATTAAAATAAGATGTGTTATGATTTTCAATAGTTGTTTGTAATATGTACATCTATACCAGATATAATGTAACTCTTTTCTTTTTAGAATATGCTCCTCTTATCACTTAAAATATATGGTGTACACTGACAGAATAAAAATTGCCTGAGATTAATTTGAGATCAAGTGAAAAAAAAATAACTTTTAGGTTTTTTTTGTTAATGAGTACATATTATATATTTTGTGTTTTTAAAGTTTGGAATTAAGTATATTTTATTTGAAAATAACTATAAAATACTAAGCAAAGTGATAAGATTATAGTGCTAGCTCCTTGCTATAGATGATGCTAAAATTTGTACAAAAGCATTTGAAGTCTCATTATGAAAATATTTCCTTTATTCTCTAGGGGCAAAATAAAGTTCTGAAAAGAAGAGATTTGTGAAAGTATTTAAATGATGGGCAGTAATATTTTATGGACAATAATACTTTATTGACTACTAAAACATCTTAAATGTGGAAGCAAAAATTCATGGTTATTGCTTTTTACTCCAGAAGAGAAAGGACAATGCATATTTTTGTTTGAACTGCTTTAATTTAAGGTCACTACAGAGAAATCACATTGTATGGTCTAAATAAGACAGAGTGGCTGTCTACTCCTTTTCAAGGCAGAGAAAGTACTGGCTGTTTCTTGGATAAATCACAATATGATCAGAATTATGGGCAGACACAGTAAGTTGGTAGCTAACGATGTGAGTGATTTATGGTTGCTGGTGGAAGAGCACTGGCTGATAGTTTTAGACATTTTGATCTGTATTATGTGTAGAACACTTTAGAAGGTATTGTTCATGTACTAAACAGCTCTAGTTTGGAAAACGATTTATAGCATCATTACATCTAGAAAAAACTTTATGTTAGAAAATATAATGTTGGAAGAAACCCCGAGATTTTAAAAAGAAACACTTGGGAATGCCTCTATATTAAAAAAAAAAAAACTGTTTGGTAGACTAAGATGTAGGTCAGTGAGAGAGCTGTTTGTCAGCATGAATAACAGTCCTGGTTCAATCTATAGTGCTGTAAAAGTAAAACCTAGCTAATTAGGAGATGATGGCTTCACATAGTCATAACGCTTCTCAGGTCTGTTACTGAGTCATGACCCTGTTAAATCACTGAAAGGTATTAACAAGGCCCAAGGTCTGGGATAAAAATTTTAGAAGATGTATTTATTTTAAGATGGTATGTACATTTTATTTCTTCCCCATGAACTTAACAGAAATACTGTTAAATTTGGTGATCAAGAGTGACATGTGTGCTGCAGAGAAACCACACTAAATTTTCCATTTCTCGGAGGCCATAATGAATGATATATATTTAATACCTGCCTGCCACCGAGATGATTGAATGGGACTATGAAAATGAGATAAAACCCATTGAATTATGCATATGTTTTTTATTGATGGCTGGATTGTAGAGGAAGTCATGTAGAATGTTAAAATCACATATAAGTAACCACAATATTCTCAATCCAGTTACCTGCAGTTAATAGTGGTTTGATTTTTTTTTAAAAAAACAGAATTTGGTAAATTAATAATCTTAATCTAGTTTTCCTGTTAAACATAAAAATATATTTTCAACATCTATACTTTTTTTCCCCAGTAAATTAGAATGAGACTCATAGACACAGGAAATGCCTCTGACCAGTGTGTAAAGTGATGAGTGTGGCAGCTGTGGTGTGGATGTGATTTGGCTTTCTTCTTTTCCTCACAAGCACTTTGAAGTATTTGTGATGGGTTGAATTCTTAATCTGACTTCAAGTCCTATGAGAGTCCATCACATTTACAATATCGGTCACCATTTCTCTGATTGTTTCTACTTTTAAAGGAAATGAAATAACTAATTAAACAATAATATCACTTAACAATTTTACGTCTTACTGTTCTTTTTCTTAATTCATTCACACTGCATCATTGATCATTAACTTGATCACATAACAGCATAGTGCACACCTGCTCTGCTTGGGGAAGAATTAATCATGCCGTGTTCCAGGTAAGTGCGGTTGGCCTTCACTGATAAGATGCTTCATATATGAGGGTTTCCAGTAAGTATAGTTTAGTCACAGCTCTCCAGTAAACAACCAGAAGTTAATTCAAGGTAAGTACCTTGAAATTAAATAGTTTTGAATGAAGCAGATATACAATAACATGGATTCTGTTTATTGAAGTATAGGAATGGCGCTTAATTCACTTTCATGCAGGAATAATATAATCATTTAAGAAAATAAAACATTGCTTTTGTTTGTCTTAAAATTGTTTGATGTTATAACTTATTAAATGCCTAGAAAATTAAAGGTAGAAATGGCTACTTACAGATGTAAATTTTTATTATAAGAAGTAGCTGTATGAATGTTATCTTAATACCAAGACTATATTACCAGGGAGAGCTACATCATTTCTAATAATGTTTATTATTTCATTGTTGGCCAAATGCAAAAAGATACATCTAATGAATTCCAACTTGTTTGAAAGATCCTGATAACATTTTGACGACTTACATAGCTGTAATTAGATAATTTTGTCAGAGATAGTCTGAGAAGTTGAATATATATATATATATATATATATATATATATTCATAAAGAACATATATTCATCCATAAAAAGTTCAAAGCCAAATATATATACATATGTATGTATATATACTCACAAATACATACACACACAGATCAGAGCAAAATATGTAGATATTCATTTATGTGTAAAACTTCTCTCATGAAATGATTTTTACTATTGTGCTCCCACAAACTAGTATTATATTGATTCAATCCTTAATAAATCATTTTCACAACAATTTACATCTGTACTCATGCCTTACCAACATTATTTTCTATTAGTTGCTTTGTATTACACTTTGAGATTTTTGCCCTTTGTAAAATCTATGTTTACATAAATTGAGTTTTTCTATTTATACTTAAAAAAATCTGAAGTACCAAAATAACATCTTAGAGCTTACTTTTTGAGGCTATTTGATTATTCTTTATCATTATGCCTACCAATGCTTCTTAGTAACTCTTAACCTATAACTTTAGGAATATAGTATTTCAGTTCTTCAAGGCTAACTGCACTATTCTAAAAGCTTTAGTCTTTGCTCCCATTGAAAGGTCACTTCCTAGCAGCCTATTAATAGTTATTAATATGTATAATTTTTCAAATAAAATTAACATTACTGAAACTTGTGAGAACTCAACATATCTATTCTACAAAGCTTGCAAAACTGTTTCAACTGAAGGTATAATCACATAGTTGACTTTCTTGTAATCGTCTCAGTGGACTTTTTATGATGGGGGCAGTCTTATGAATGGCTATGATTTTCTATTGCTGCTATCCCTATAGTTGTTAATTGTTTAGTCAGAATGTTTGAAGATTTCATTCTTTGTTTTTACTTTACCATTTATATTTGACTATCATTTTGTTTATTTTAATATGTCTTCATTTTTTTTTCTTTCCTCTTGGAAAACTGTGAAGTAAGAGTTGGGACATTCTGCTCTTAGAAGCAAGAATCATAGAGTATGAAAAAAGCTGTTGTTGGGGTAGTCAGACTGCTCTGTTGACCTAGAATGCACTGACTTTCCAGTTCTGTTACTCTTGGTCTAAAACCCTTTTGAAGTAACCTGAACACAAGTTCCCCTTGAGTTAGTTATAAATGTTCCATGAAAGTCACGGGAAAATAGAGAGTAAGAATCCTAAAGCTAGTTAGAAATGATAATACTCTGTGTAATGTTTTACTGTTGGTTTTAGGAAACTCAAAGTCTATATTATGTTAGCTTTTGAAGGAACTTATTACAGCCAGTAGTATGAGGGCTTCTCCTATTTTACGATGCTTATACAGCAAACTGCCATGATGTAGAGGCTATCCGTGGTAGTAGGACACACAGAATATTCTGTATGTGTATGCATTTGTTCAGGATCGTCTAACAGATGGTAACTCTTCTATTAAACTCACCATGATAAAGTCTGTTTTGAAAACAATACATTTTAAATTAATACACAGAAATCAAGATGGATAAGATCATATTGTGGAGTTTTCTGCTGTTTTTTTCTGGAAGTCAAGCTTCAAGAACTGTGGCTCAAAGAAATGCTGAGTTTGCAGTGGATCTTTATAAAGCTATTTGTTTCTCTCACAAGAACAACATTATATTTTCCCCCCTTGGAACAACTGTGCTTCTTGGAATGGTCCAACTAGGTGCAAAAGGCAAAGCACAACAGCAGATTCTGCAAACCTTAAGGATGCAGGAATCCTCAACAGGTGAGCATCTTATGTGTCTATAGATACGGTCAGCTTTAGTTTAAGGATATTACAGAGAAGCTCAAATCATTGAACTTCAACAGGTGAAAAGCCGAGACAGCACCAAATTATGACCAACAGATAATTTTAAATGTATGTATTTTATTCACTTCTGATTGTTTCCTTTTAAAATATGTAGTAAAAAACTTTATTAGAAATTAATGCTTATACAGAAATAAATTCTCTGTATGTCTATATTTTTCTCTGAACTGTTTGTGTATTTCTACTTATTGATTTTAATATCATAGAATGGATTCAAAATTACATTGCATTTCATTTATTCTTGTGGAAAGGGCATTATTTGCTCAACCATTCTTCAGTAGTAGTTTCTCTCACTTCTCTCAGAAAAGGAATGCACTATTTCACCAAGAGACCATGAAAAACATTGATTAATTTATGAGCTTGCTTAGTAGTTTTATAAAATGGTGGAAGGAAGCTCTTAAATACTCCGTCAAAAGTTTCTTAATGAGAGTGGTTGTTTTGGAGTCCCCCAAAGTCCCATGTGGGCATCTGACATCAAATTTGAAGCATCCCCCTGGCCATCTGGCTTATGCTTTCATTTCATAGTGGTCTCAGTATTAAGCTTTTTATATCACTGTCACATAGCATATCCCGAACATCAGAAAAGACATCTGGATTTTTATATCACTATCACATAGCATATCCTGAACATCAGAAGAGACATCTGGATTTTTGATTTGGGAGTTTAGTTACTACAACCATAATTAATTTCAGTATATTTTCCTTAGCACAGATTATCTGTATTTAGGAATTTGTTTTCCTGAAAATATTGGCAGGGCATCCATTGCTTCATTTTCAATAAAAGCAATTTTGTACCGAAGTGGTATTGCTAATAATTTAATCTAGTTTTCCTTTGTGAATAATGTATAATGAAGATACTGTAGTCATCTTGATTAGTTTCAGCAAGTCCAAACACACCACTCTCAGAAATATTACATGGTAACCCTTTGAAAAGTAATATATTGCTTATGAATGCATGATTCTATGATAAGCCATCAAAATGGGCCTCTGAAATTAAATTCGAAGATGGATACTAGAAATATTCATGGTAATAATAATGAAGTACCTTCAAACATGGTTGTAGTCTATCAGCCACTGCTATGCATGTCCGATGCAAACTAGCATATAATATCTATAATCACTCCATAAGATACATATACCTCTGCTGTGCAGATGAGAAAACAAAACAAAAGGGTTGAGTATTTTGTCTAGTGCTCTTTCCCACAACAATGCCGTGAGACTCATAAGGGCAATTTTATACTTTCCTTGTAAGAGTTTATATAGATGCCAAAACAGTGAGCATAATCTGCCAAAAATATTTCTGCCATTCACACTTTCAGTGACAGAGAGACACATATGGAGGGTCAATGATGAAGGAAAAGAAAGTTAAAAGGCAAAATAATGAAAATAAAGTCTGAAAAATAAAAGCAAAAAAAAAAAAGAACTAAGAGAAGACACACAGTTAAGAGGTGAGAAAGAGTGAGATAGTGAATGACAGGGAGATGGAGAAACGTCTCCACAGTCTGGAGTGAGAGCAGTAAACGGAATTAAGAGTGGAGCGGAGACTGTGACAGCCAGCAGCAGGCAGTGCGGGCAGAGGTATGTGGAAACTGGAACAAAGGAAGACAAAACGAATCTTGTCATTATTTAAAATGGTTATATTTTGTTCATCACATTTTCCCATTTTGATTTCTGTATCCATATATATATTCACGTGAGCACACCTGTGTGTGCATGTGCATGTGGCAGACAGAGGTTGATATCATCTTACTTTTTGAGACAGGATCTGTTATTAACCTCGGAGCTAGACAATTTCACTAGACTGATTGGCCTGCAAGCCACAGGGATCCTGCCATCTTTATCAGTGCTGGGATTACAAGTACACACTGCAACACCAGCATTTTTTTTAAAAAAAATTATTTTATAATTAATTTATTTTTACATATCAGCCACAGACTCCCCTGTCCTCCCTCCTCCTACCCCCTAGTCTTCCCCTCCCCCAATTCACCCTCCCATTCCCACCTCCTCCAAGGCAAGGTCTCCCCTGGGGAGTCAGCTCAGGTAGATTCAGCTGAGGCAGGTCCAGTCCCTGCCTCCCTACACCAAGGCTGAGCAAAGTGTCTCAGCATAGGCCCTAGGTTCCAAAAAGCCAGCTCATGCACCAAGGACAGGTCCCAGTCCCACTGCCCCGGGGCCTCCTAAACAGTTCAAGCCAATCAACTGTCTCACTTATCCAGAGGGCCTGGTCCAGTTCCATGGGGGCTCCTCAGCTATTGTTTTACAGATCATGTGTTTCCACTAGTTTGGCTATTTGTCCCTGTGCTTTTTCCAATCATGGTCTCAATATCTCTTGCTAATATAATCCCCCCTCTCTTGCCAATTGGACTCCTGGAGCTCCACCTGGGGCTTGGCTGTGGTTCTCTGCATCTGCTTCCATCAGTCACTGGATAAGAGTTCTATCATGACAGTTAGGGTGTTCGGCCATCCGATCACCAGAGTAGGTCTTTAAATGGATGTCAAGCGTCAAACTCAGGTCCTCATGTTTATGCAACCAACATTTTTTGAGCCATCTCCTCAGCATCAATTTTTGCTTTTTTTAAAAAAAATAGTGTGTTGAAATATAATATAGCTTGATTCTTGCATATTTCAACATCTCCTTAGACTTAATTCCTTAGATGAATCTCATTAACTGGCTTCACTGCTGGCTCTGCCCTTAATCCCTCAATAATTTTATTCTTTAAAAAGACTTATTATTTAAAATCATATGCATATGTGTGCGGTTTGTGCATGAATCGTAGGGGCCTAAAAATACTAGAAGAGAATATCAAATCCTCTGGAGATGAAGATATAGATTGTTGTTAAATACACAATGTGTTTGCTGGGAAAATAACTTGAGTCCTATGGAAGAAGAGCAAATATTCTTACGCACGGAATCTTCTTTCTAGTCCCTCCTCCCGCACCACTGATTTATAAAGTATACTATTTGTTGAATCTTCAGTCTTGATTTTTCTTTCCTGCTACGAATGTGTGGTCCTTGCTGCATTACTCCATATTAATATCTGGCTTATTCTATAGGGCTCTAAGCTTATAACTGCTAGCATACTTGCAGGACTGAGGTTCCCAAGGTGCAGAGTACTTACCCGTTACCTAAGCATCAAAATTTATGTCCAGAATATACGTTCTTCACTGTGCTGAACACTTGATAATGCTCTGGAAAAAAATGTTATTGATTAGTCAAAGGATGCATTGGAGATATTTCTATTTTATCATTGAGTCATGAAAAGAAAACCTGGGTCTGGGGTGCAGCTTAATATTAGGCAGCCTGCCCAGCCTGCTTAAGGTACCAGGTTTAATGCCCAGCACTACAAACAAAGAAAAGAATACTTAGCAAGAATTTCAACTCTAGTTCTACAATAAAAATTCCTTGTGGTTTTGCCGAATCACGTTACCTCTCAACTTTCCTTACATCTGTGAATATTGGATTCCTTACTATTAAAAACAGGGTTTGGATTAGGGGATTTGTGTGGATCATTTGTCTGAAATAATCCATAATTTTGGACTCTCAGTCTATTTGTGTGTGTGAGTGCACATGAATGGACATGAGGATTTGGAGACCAGAAGACAGTGCTATTCTTCAAAGAGTGCCCAGTTTTTTTAAATTGGTTTTATTTTAAACTCTCTCTCCTCTCTCTCCTCTCTCCTCTCTCTCTCTCTCTCTCTCTCTCTCTCTCTCTCTCTCTCTCTCTCTTCCTTTCCCCCACGTGTGTGTGTGTGTGTGTGTGTGTGTGTGTGTGTGTGTTTGTATGTGGGTAGGTGCACTTGAATGCAGGTGTTTATGGAGGACAGAGGTCTTGGACCCCATGTTGCTGGAGTAACAGATGGTGGTGAGCCACCTGACATGGGTGCTGAGAACTTAACTCCGGTTCTCTGCAAGAGTAGTATGTGCTCTGAACCAGTGAACTATCTCTTCAGCATCCCACATCCCTCACATACACCATGTGGTATTGTAGGCCCCCCAAAATTGTGCATGCTGTTAAACTTATCTGGGGTCAGAGACAGAACAGCCACAATATTAAATATAAAGGACAGGCAGTGTAGCACATGCCTTTAATCCTAGCATTCCACAGGCAGAAATCCACGTGTTCAAGGACACAGCCAGGCATGGTGACTCATCACACCTTTAATCCCAGAAAGCAAGCCTTTAATCCCAGGGAGTGGTGGTAGAAAGCAGAAAGGTATATAAGGCGTGAGGACCAGAAACTAGAAGCATTTGGTCTGGTTAAGCTTTCAGGCTTTTGAGAAGCACAGTTCAGCTGAGAGCCATTTGGATATGAGGACACAGGGGCTTCCAGTCTGAGGAAACAAGACCAGCTGAGGATCCGGCGAGGTGAGATAGCTGTGGCTTGTTCTGTCTCTCTGACTATCCAGCATTTCACCCCAATACCTGGCCTGGGTTTGATTTTATTAATAAGAACTGTTAAGATTCCTGCTACAACACCATTTTTTGTGATGGTCTTGGACTGACCTGGAATTTGCCACTAAGATGTCTGGACAGTGAGTCCCAAGGATCCATCTGTCTTTGTCTCCACAGTGCTGAGATCGTAATCATGTGTCACCACGCCCAGCGTTTTTCTTTTCTTTTCTTTTCTTTTATGTTTGAATTTAGGGTCAGACTCGGGACCTTACGATTTAGTGGAAGGATGCCACTGACTGAGCTACCTCCCCAGGCCCTAGGTCTATTTTGTTTGCATGTCTGGATCACATGCACACATAATTAGCCTTTGGATTCTTGACATCAGGAGAACAGAACCAGTGCTAGAATTTTCAAACGTTTTCTAGAGGGCTGGTATACTCAAACCGATTATCCCCATTATTGGTTCTCTTTGGTTCTATTTCAGGAAATTAAACAAGTTTTTTCTCATTGCTGATTAGGAGCCATGCATATGTATCCTTTTTGATGTGTGTAAATGAGGTCATTAACCTGTAAATATAATCAAGTTTATCGTCTCCCCCAAACGTGTGGTACTTGGTGATAGTTTTCCATTGATCTAGGAGCCCAGTGATTTATTAAAGGTCAGCTCTTTGTCACAGGTTTTTAGACCTTAAGTATATGACATGATTCTATTTGCTCTGACAAATGAGGTACAGCTATTTTTTCTCTTCCTCTCTGTTTTCCCTACCATTCCTTTAAAGGTGTCCATAAATTATAAATGCCCAAAAATTACTTTATAATCATCCACTTTGTCTCTGTCATTAATTCTTTTGAATAAGCTTTTGTATTTTTACTGAGGAAGTCATCTCTGCAGCTGTCCAGCTGCTAATATATGCCATTTAAAGCTTTATATAGCAGTGAATACCATGTTCCAGAATCTTTGCATAACCAACAAAAGAGTGTAACTTTCCCCATCTCCTTGTACAAAGAAGTCCAGGGTTTTCGGGAATCATAGAAGTCCTCAAGTCTAATAATATGAAATGTATTTTCATATTTAAAATCTTTTATGTATTTATTTCTGTCTTCAGAGAACCTGAAGTTTCAAATATAATGCAATGCATCTAGCCTGGCTCCTGTATAGACGGGCAGATTGTGCCTTTTTAAGAACTGCCGACCAAGGAGGTGTCAGGGACCAAAGCATCACTTCCAGTTAGGAGAGCAAGATGCAAAGCATGTGGAGGCAGCTCCCCAATGTCAACTCCATTATTCACACAAAGATTATGGCTACTAGTTTCGTAATTAAACAGTGTGTACTCTCATACTTCCTTTCCCTTAGATACTTTCAAAGAAGTTTTCTGTAATACTTGTTCTATGGTGTGTGTGTGTGTGTGTGTGTGTGTGTGTGTGTGTGTGTGTGTGTGTGTGTATGTGTGTGTGTATACATTCCTCTCTGTGTGTGCTTTTGGAGATTAGATGTCTATGTCAGATGATTTATTCTATTAATCTCTACCTTATTGTTTAAGACAGGTTCTCTCACTAAACCTAGAGTTCACCAACTTGCCTATACTGGATGGGCAGCAAGCCTCAGGCTCCCTGCTGCCTCTGCCTACCCACTGTGGGTATGACAGGCATGAGATGACCTCCTCAGTTTTTATGTTGTGATTGAATTCGAGTCCTTTGTCTTGCACAGCAGGAACTGCACTGACTAAGCCATCTCCCCTGCTCCTCAACAATTCTACTCAATGAGTATGTTTTAATGGTGAGCTATTATTAAATGGAGATGAATCTAATACCAACAACTTTCAAGTTACACAAGTGGCATTTCAGTTTTTACTGAAAAATGTAATGAAAGCCCAGAAATAACATGTTATATGAAACAGTTTCTGGCTTTATGACTGACTTCTAGAATTAAGCCAGAAGTACATAAAAATGTTTGTAGCATTAGGAGATACCTAAGAACTGATGGAAGGAATCATCAGAGTAGACAAGATTCAGAGCCACATGTAGCACTAGGGTCAGAACCACTCAACAATAAATAATCAGCTAGTGGTAATTATTTTAGTTGATTTTTACCCAGTAGCTATGGTTTGGATGGCTACTTTATTCCTGCAGACAGCCGAAATACATACATTCCTGAATCTGAACAAATAGGCACTTCTGATTTTTATACAAGCCTAGTGATGATTATATAGGGCTTTTCTTGTAAACCTTGAAAGCTGGACAGGTGCAGTTCTTCAACAAACAGCAATATCTGGAAGCTGAAATAAAAGTAACATTGCAAAACTGTTCATTGGGGTCATATCTCCACTAATACTCAACAGTTCCCTCTCAAAGGAAGGAGTCTTAAATGGAAATTTCCTGCTATTCAATGATCTAAATGTGATTAGAAAGTTGGACTTTCCTTCAGCCTGCATAAATTCATAATTTTTTTCTGAAAAAATTAAATTCACATGGTCATTCTTTGTCCAGTATCATTGTTGATTTTTCTGCAAAATCCATATTTTAATAGGAGGCAAATGTTTAAAATCTTTGTACTGATTTCCCATAGTTAGTTAGATCTCAGCATGGAAAACGTGACATGATTGGGAGCACGTGGCCAATTAAGAAGTTACTGTTTTCATGTTGTTCAATGTGTGAGGAGACGTTATAATTATTTTGTAGGAGAGGAATTTTCTGTGCTGAAGTCACTCTTTTCGGCCATCTCAAAGAAGAAACAGGAATTTACATTTAATCTTGCCAGTGCCCTCTACCTTCAAGAAGGATTCATTGTGAAGGAAGCATATCTCCATGGCAACAAGGAGCTTTTTCAAAGTGCTACCAAACTGGTGGATTTTCTGGATGCAAAGGCTTGTGCAGAAACAATAAGCACCTGGGTCGAAGGCAAAACAGATGGTAAAGTTTCCCATTTTCATAAAACTGCTGTTTCCTGTTGGATTCATGACTTTTAACATCCCAAAGTAAAGAATGGCTCGATATTTCCCATTCTACTGTGGATCAAATGGATCAGATCTTCCATTTCATCTTACTGTTATTTAAATTAACACTAGATTATATAACCCAGAGAAACTCAGAACTGCTTTGAAAAATATATTGATTCATGCACTAATTTCAGACAGTCCCCTATTATTCATGGGGGAATTTTAGCAGTAATTTTTGTTGAAATATTGATTTTTTTTTCAGGTGTGGAAACAAGAGGCTTATCTTTGTTCAGGAATATATTAGATATGTCAATTCCAAATGTCACTTTTCCAAGTATACTGTAAATATTTTAGTTGATTATGTTAATGTTTAAAAATAATGCTAACAATCTTATCATAGATATGCTAATATAACCTTTAGAACCAATGCAGCAAAAATTACAAAGTCATTAAATAGAGGTTAAGGTTAAGATAGATTTGAGTTCAAAGTTTAGAACACTGTGCACTTAGGTTCTTTTTAAACTTAAGACACTACTACAATATTTCAGTTATTAGAAACTTGAATAACCATGTATGGATATAATAAACATAAACCAAACCCTTAATAGTATTTGTTATTTGATTATGATTATGCTGAAGAAATTTATAATTGTGTGAGTTTCTACTTACATCTTCATGGGCAGATTCAAACACAGATTTGAGCACATTGAGATTGTGACTCAGTGGTGAGGATCAGAATGTATAAGGATGTGAAATAAGGAAATAATATTGTCATAAACAAGGAATTGCTTACTGCACAGAGAAATAAGGCAAGGAGATATTGGTTGTTTTGAAGATGACAATCAGGCTAGCCACTGGTCACTGATTGCAGCCATGAGAGTAATAAGCTTGGGTGGACCACTGATCTACTAAATCTGGTTGTCCTGATGGACAACTTAGCCCTTAGGTCTGAATAAAACTGGTAAACATGCAGGAAAACATAAGGACATCATCTCAACAGAGAGTTCATTACTAGCGCTGTCCACTTTTTCCTAGAACACTGTCATTTCCTGTTTCCTGGTGTTTCTGTTTGCACCCATTTCTTAGGGAAGTATTTAGCAGCATTTCCTTTGGCTCACACTAGATGATACAACACCCTGTCAAAAATATCTCTGTGCAAGACATTTTTGCTTTGGTCTGTTTTAGCCAGTTCCCTTGAATCACTACTTAATTTTTCTCCCTATTATTTTCTCTATCCTATTTATAGGAAAAATTAAAAATATGTTTTCCAAGGAAGAGTTTGGCCCCCTGACTCGTCTGGTCCTGGTAAATGCCATTTATTTCAAGGGGGACTGGAAACAGAAATTCAGAAAAGAAGACACAGAGATGTCAGATTTTAGCAAGAAAGATGGCTCAACCATCAAGGTTCCAATGATGAAGGCTCTGTTGAGAACAAAATATGGTAATATGACTACATATATTAAACTGTGGATTTGATAACTGATAAACATATTTAATGAGTTTTATTTGTTTCAGGTTATTTTTCTGAGTCGTTCATGAATTGCCAGGTTTTGGAATTGCCTTACAAGGCTGATGAGTTTAGTATGGTCATCATCCTTCCCACAGAAGACGTGAGCATAGAAGAAGTGGAAAAACGAGTTACTGCTCATCACATCCGGAGATGGTTCTCTGAGCTGCATGAGGAGGAAGTGGAAGTCAGCCTCCCTCGGTGGGTCCTCATACTTGTGAAGCAAGCACGTTATTCCACGAGCCATCTCCCAGTCTCTGAATTTATATTTTGGTACTAATGCTGTGTTTCTATGGATGTGGTTTGGTTACTTTCATCCTTAAATAATCGCGGGTTCCCTAAAGTCCATTATGTACACCAATGGATTTCAGATAATAGGATAGAGACCCACAGGGAGACATCAAGAGGTTTCAATTCCCTCCTCCCCCGTTTAATGAGAACCCTCAGTGTACAGGAGAGGGAATTAATGAGTTAATGAGACAAATTCAGAGCAGTGACTAGAAACCAGGAGCAGGTCTATCTTAGCACAGGAGTTCAGATTTTCCGCAGGTTTTTTTTTTTTAATCTGTATAAGAACTTTTTTAACCCAATGTTTACATATGGGAGCAAACAGACAATGTTTCATATGCTAAATATTCTATTTCATGATAATTTAATTTACTATTTATTAAACAAGCATTTTTGTTGCCCATTCCTTTACTTTTAGCTGCTATTCTTTTTATAATTTCAGTTTAGGGTCAAGGTAGATGGGCGATGAAACACAACTATGATGAACAATGACTCACAGTGTATATACTGACCAAGATTATGGTTTGGAATTATAGTGGAATTACATTTTAAGTAGAAGACAGAAAGAGTCAGCACGTTAGCTGTGACCCAACTGGACCTGAGTTTAAATCATATCTCTTGTATATATCTTGACCATGAGCTTAGAAATCAAATTTCTTTCTTGTAGTTGGAAGTTTTCTTGTGTTCTGGCAGGCCGGCGGTAAAATGAAATTTTAGACTCACAAATATAGCATAGATAGAATATTTTCTTTAATTTTGCCAAACACAAATAGACTAGATATTGTGACTGTAATTCTTGTTCAATAACTGTTCTATTATATGTAATTTTACTATGTTAAAGTTAAAACCTAACTTTTTGATTAGACAGAAAAGGGAAAGTGCTATGGGATGTCTTTCTGTACGCTGTGAATATGTGTTGCTCAGATTGGTTGATAAATAAAACACTGATTGGCCAGTAGCCAGACAGGAAGTACAGACAGGGTAAGCAGACGAGGAGAATTTGGGGAAGAGGAAGACTGAGGCAGGAGTCACCAGCCAGACACAGAGGAAGCAAGATGACAAGGCAGAACTGAGAAAAGATACCAAGCTATGTGGTTAAACATAGATAAGAATTATGGGATAAATTAAGTGTAAGAGATAGTCAATAATAAGCCTGAGCTAATGGCCAAGCAGTTATAATTAATATAAGCTTCTGAGTGATTATTTTATAAAGGAACATGGCACTGCAGAGCTGGGTAGGACCAGAGAAACCTGACTACACTTTCTTCTACAACAATGCTGACTTCCCAGGGTTTTTGTAGACATTAAAAACTGTGATCTCTATTAAGTGCCAACCATGGAAGTTCTGCTTCATTCCCCCTATTCTTGGCTGCAATAATTATGGATAATTAGATATTGGCCTCAGATTATGCTTTTATCAAATGAAGGAATGCATTTCTATTTCTGTAGGTTTCACTGGACTATGGTATGAGCAGGACTATTATTTAAATGACTTTCCAGTGATAATTACACATTATTAGACATTGTAATACGTCTTTAGTATTCTTGTCATTATCCTGAAATTGTTGGGCTATTATTCTAAAAATAGCAGGTATATTAGAACATATAGTTTCCACCTTTATTGCTATTCAGTTTAAAGAGTATGATAAAAAGAGAATACTTTTAAAACAATCATATTTAATTTTTTCCAATAGGAAATTACTAAGAATTTGAAAATAGCATCATAAAGTTGCAATTTTCATTAGCAATAGATTTTTAGTTTGCACATTCCCCACAATCCCTGTTACCTAGGGCTTGGAATGTCTAGCATATTCCAAAATACATTCTATTTTGTTAGGAAATAATTTTAGCTCTCTCCCACAGGGTATTCACTATTTTGAAGAATTACAGTGAAGAAATTTAATCAATACTCATCAATTAATATTATGCTTGAATTAGACTTATTTTCTATCAAATTTCTAGCCCCCAACTTCAGCTTATGTGTCAGATCCAAGGTCCTCAATCAGCTGTGTACATATCTTGAGGCAAGTGCCTGTAAGGGTACAGACACAGATCTTGAGGTAGGAATTGCCAGGGAATGTCACTGATAAGCGAACATGCATTTCCCCAGGAAGTCACGTTTTCTTCTTTTTTAAAAAAGTTTGCTATCTCTTTTAAAAATGAAAAAAAAATTCTCTAAGCATCTATGAAATAATATTTAAACAATACTATGAGATTCAGTGCCTGTAGCTGTCTTGGAACTATGGAAGATCTACACCCAAGAGAAATCTGAGGTTCTCTGATTAGTGCCTTCTTCATGAATGAAGGACTCAAGTAAGCTGGATGCTGTACTCTTAATTTATGACCTGATATCAAAAGCACTGTTCAGCTTTAGTAAGATGAATTGCTAAATGGTCTTATTAATAAAAAACCTGGAGCCAGATATGGGAGTGAAAGCTGGAAGATCAGAGAAACAGTACAATCCACAGCCAGCCTCACCTTACCAACTCCTCAGGCTCCAGAGCGAGACTTTCTGTTTACTCATGTCTTTTATACCTTTCTGTGCCCTGCCATTTTCCTTCCTTCCTAGTCCTGGGATTAAAGACGTGTATGCTTCCCAAGTACTTGGTAGCAAAGGCATGATATCTCAAGTGCTGGGATTAAAGGCATGTGCCACCACCACGCCTGATCTCTTTGTCTAATTTGGTGGCTGGGTCTATTCTCTGATCCCCAGATAAGTATTATTGGGGTGCACAAATAAAATATCACCGCAAGCTCCTTCCCCTTATCTCACCTCTCTCCCCTGACCTGATACATCTTATCCATTTTACCCAGTTCCATTCCATGTTTATCCACATGAAGTTTCCACTTAGACATTAGGAATGTCCATAAAATAAAGAGAGTCACAGAAAATGTGAGAATAAAGAGGAAGGATGGTGAGACATAAATGCCTCTCTGAACATCAGTAGCCAACAAACTTCCTCTAGGAGTGTTGACTGCTGACTCCTGCTCATAATATTGTGAGCATGGCCTGGGCACATCCTTGTCAGAAAATCTTGAATACAGAAAATTGCTAGAAGGAAGCTTTACACTTCTATCAAAGATGCTAAACAAAGAAACAACAACAACAAAACCTGTTCTTCTTTTCTGGGGGGGGGGGTAATTGTCACTTTAAAAAATCATTCTATTCATCATTCCTACCAACAATATACCCAGGAAGCAAGTTATTACCAATGTGGAACCAATTAATGGAACTATGTAAAAAATGATATGAGACACAAGAAAATGAAATTGGGTTGGTGAAAGCCAAAGATTCACAATATAATCTTTGGCAACCCACTCATGTCTTTAAAAAAATTCCTGGAAACTGTGTGCAGTGTTTTAAGCCATTTTTGTTCATCTTTTTGAAACAGATTTAAAACGGAGCAAAAATTAGATTTCAAGGAAGCATTATATTCCTTAAATGTAACTGAGATATTCAGCCGTGGCTGTGACCTTACTGGAATAACAGGTATGGTGTTGATGAGTAATTTTCATATTGCCACGTTGTTTTGTTTTCTTGGAATTACATTAGCGGCTGATCTTAAAATGAGAGGGCATTAGTCCCAGCAAGGATATACATAGTGAATAAATGTCATAACTTGGACGAGCCTCCTATTAATATGCACTGTATCTCCCAGGCCTGAAGTTTCCCTTGCTGTGGGATGATGCTTTTATACACTGGTTTAATAAGATGCTGATTGGTCAGTAGTCAGGCAGGAAGTAAAGGTGGGATAAACAGACAAGGAGAATTCTGGGAAGGGGGAGGCTGAGTCAAGAGACGCCAGCCTCCCATCCATGGAGCAGCATGTAACGGCACACAGGTAAAGCCACGGAACACAGGATGACATATAAATTAACAGAAATGGGCTGAGTTTAAGTGTAAGAGCTAGTCAGTAGTGAGCCTGAGCTAATGACCAAGCAGTTTTAATTAATGTAAGCCTGTGTGTGTTTATTTGGGTCCGAGCAGCTGTACAACCAGCAGATGAGAGAGATTTGTCCTGACCACAGGCCAGGTGGGACACAGGAAAACTCCAGCTACCTTTCCTAAATGAAATTCAGAAAACATTTCATAAAGTTAGATAAACATTCTTGCAATACTTATAATAAAACTATTTAAGCAAAAGGGTTATGTAAGCTTCTATTCTGCCCCGTTTGTATTCCCTTCCTAGCAATGGGAATTACAACTTGATGTCTGTCATTTAAGCAGGACAAATAAAACTCAGATGGACAATTTGGTGGTATTAAAGCATGCAAAGCTTTGGATGATGTCCGTGATCAGGAATCAGGAAGGTTACAGTGGACAGAGCTACGTGCAGAAGCCCTTAGGCTGACAACAAAGAGAGATGGATTGCTCATGCTAACATGTATCTAGGGAATTATGCCTTGTTAGGTTCCTTACTTCCACAGCTATGCCAGACAATCTTTTAGTTCTTCAGTCCTTGAAAAAAAATGGGTAACTGAAAAATAAATAACTGAAGAGAGCCATACACACTACACACACTTAAAAAAAATCAGCAGAATTGTGATGAGATAGGCTTGCCATCCTATTTTGTATCACCATATAACATATAGTAGGAACACTTTTGGACTTTTATGTAAATATCTAGACTTTGGGGAAGTATTTGTCCATTTGTTCCCTCACCAATCAGTTAGGTGCATGGGTGGGATGGATAACATCTCTGAGTGAAGGAAGTGGAATACGTGCGTAGGTGCCAGACATAGTCGTTATCACCTTCACACATGACACAGCTACTTGTTTCCACAGAGACATTAAATCTGACTTCTTACAAATCTCTACAGTACCAGCAGTAACAGTCAACATTAAACACTCCAGTAAGATGCTATTTTAGTGCGTCCTGGACCAAAGCCACCTCCAAAACCCATAATAACCAAGCACTTTTCAAGCATTTCTTCCCCTTTACCTTCTTGCTGGCCCTAGCAATCTCACTCATTGTGCCTTAGGCATTTAAACAGCAACTCACCGTTCAAACTCCTTCAATTTGTAGCTTCCATAAACCTTTTACAAGATGATTTATGAAAATACTTCCAAAATGCTTCATAAAATAATTTGGGCAAAAGAATAACTCCAAGCTGAGAATAAATGTCTAACATTTTCTGCCTTTTTCCCCCCTCTGGGGTTAGCTATTTGAATTATTTTAACATTTTTGTCCTGCCTCATTGACTGAACATTAAAGCTGGTAGTTATCAGCATAAGCAATTCAATGCTATATTTGCTACTTTTCAGAGCAGTGACCAAATGCCTGCTATAAACAAACGAAAGGGGATTCTGAATCAGAGGATTTAGCATGGTGGTTTGGTCCTCTTGGCTTGGACCAGACAAATGACTGCAGGAACATTTGGTAGAGGATCTAATTTATCACATCGAAGACAAGAAACAGAGAGAGGGATAAAGGCAGAAATGGGATTGGGGTCCCTTAAAAACACAATGTTCAACTTCTTCCAGTATCATCTACTTCCTGCCTAGCTGAGGGCCTAGCTTCCAAAAACAGGAGATTTTGGAAGGATACTTATCCAGGCCACGACACTTGCTATGCTTTCTTATTTTTGTATAATAAAATTTTACCAAAATGTAATGTGAACTAGTCTAATATTAGTGATGTGGAACAATTTCTACAAGAAATAGATATTTTATACTCACATAGTTCAATAATTTGAAATATATTACTTTATACATTTGAAACTTTGGGTTTCAAATATGACTTCTTACCATGCTATAAGTTCCTATGCCATGTTCAATAAAGACTTATCTTTTAGGCATCTCCACTTTCTAATCTAAGTGAGATCTTATGTCTTATTTCCCAAATGACTTTGGGAAAATAGAAAAATTTATATAGCACATGGAGAGATGGCTTAGTAGTGGAGACTACTTGCTGCTTCTGCAGAAGACTTGAGTATAGTTACCAGCACCCCAGTCAGGCAACTCACAACTGCCTGTAAGTCTAGCTGTAGGGAATCTGACACCCTCTTGTGGCCTCTCCACACAAGGACCTGCACACACACACACACACACACACACACACACACACACACACACACACACACACAGAGAGAGAGAGAGAGAGAGAGAGAGAGAGAGAGAGAGAGAGAGAGA
>CABHPR010155342.1:0-37602 GCA_902168415.1 Peromyscus melanophrys | reverse complement strand
GAGGCAGCCACCGTGCTAGTCCAGGTGATAACCAATGTCTGGCACTGGGGACTAGGTTATGACAGGACTGATGACCATCTGGGAGTCAAGCTGGATGGGGACTGGAAACACAAGCACACTTAGGTCTAGTCTCTCTCCTCTAGAAATGCCATACTACCTGTGAATACTTTACCCCTATCCCATGCTCCTGATCTTCCTCCCTGGGATCCCGGGTTCCTAGGCAGGCTCCTCTATCATTGTCTGCCTGATGTATACGTGATCACCCTGTGACGATCAAGTCAGAATGTCCTCTTCCCCTGAAAATCCTCCAGAGTCATCACGCTCCTTTGTGCCCTCACAAAGCTCTGGGCACATTTCTGTGTGAGCTTTTTCTTGCAGACAAGTGTTCGCATACCTTCCCCTGTTGATGAACACTTTATAATTAGGTCCTTAAGTCCATCCATCACATTATCCCTGTCAAGCATGGCCAAACACTTTCTTCTGAGTTATGATGCTTCTCAATCCAATACCAATCCAATAAAAATTGGCATGGCCACATACATGAAGTCTATTTGCACATCCATTCCTGACCAATATACAGATGTATCAGGTACACTGGGTTGATACAATAAACGGTTTGAAAAACTTTTATGGGAATATATGTTCATATTGCTCTGTGGACAATATGAGAAACAATTTATTCATGTCTACTATTTCTCTTTTCTTACAATGGTTGATGCTGTTCAGTCTCCTTAGAACAAAAAAAAAAAGCTATTACCATCATTTCTAGCCATAGTGTCTTGTTTTTGTCTGGGTCCATGTTTTGCTAAATATGGGCAAATAGTCTTTCATTGTGAGCCACCCAACTGTGGTCCATAATGGGGCTTGGCCCTAATACAATAGTCTTTACATTTTAGACATCATGCCTTTGAGAACTAAAGCTTTCTAAGTCAGGCATCAAGGTAATGATTTAGTTATTTATTCCTTTGAACCAGCTACTTTGGTGACTCACCTTTCTTCCTAACCCATGCTATTATGCACTAATCCAGACATTACTTTCCTTCAGTATGGATGACACAGACTGTTGACTTAAGGTGATTTTGCAATATGCCCATGAACAAAGACTTTGTGAACAGGACGAACAGGAAGAGTACCAGCTATTTAACCAACTTTAAGAAAACAGCAGAGTGGGAGACCGGCTTAGCAGGGTGTTAAATATCCATTAATGATGGCAGGGAGACAAACTTCAAGGTTTTGATTTTAGTTTGGATAAGCACTTCAAATTCCCGGCTCCGCTAACAATATTTCCAAGTTTCTGTTTGAGAAAATCTGGCCTTATTTCACAGCAACATTGGCCTATATAAAGACAAGACAGGCATTTACCCAGCATCTTATAGGATGACTGTACCTATGCAACACCCACTAAAATTATTGTAAATGTTAAAATTTGTGGGGTAGTCCAGAAATCAAAACTCTCCGATGCTATATTTCCCTGTGGCCACGTGTCTCAGACCACATGTGTTGATTTCTACCAGAGAAAATGCTGTCACTCTACTGAACGTGAAATGTTCCTCTAGGCTCATGTCTTAAGTGTTTGCTCCCCAGAAGCTGGCACTGCTTTCTGGGGTGGAGTCTAACTGGAGACTTCAATATGTCACTGGTGGTCTGCTGCGAAGGTGTCATCTGTGTTCAGGCACCATTTTCTCAGCTTCCAGGAGACCCAGAAGTGAGCCCTTCTGCCCTGAGCCCCCCACAATGACAGACAGACAGAAGCACCTGGGGCCTGAACATCTTTCCTCCACTGGGTGGTTAAGGTGAGATATTTTGTCATGGCCCCGAAAGGTTTGACTAAACTGGGAAATCAGTATGAGAAAGGGAAGTTTGTTGCTGCAACCGAATGTGAACATTTGGTATTAAGTCTTCAGGAACTGGCTTCCTGAAGAAATCCAGAGAAGCCAGAAGAAACAGGTTATGGGAGCCTAGATTGCTATAAACCCTGTCTGTGAGTGACAGGATTGGGGACGAAGATGGTGGCGAAGGGAATATGGACAGGAGAGACTTCGTTCATGGAGTCTCAGGTAGGACTCCATTGGGAACTGGGTTAAGGACCAGGTGTGTTATATTTTGGCAAAGAATTGATGCATAGTACATCTGTCCTGCACTTTTTCATGAGGGTGACTTTAAAAGCAATAGACCAGTCAATGTGGTGGAGGAAATCTCAAAGCCACCTAGCATGCCAGCCATAATATAGTTGTTGGTAGCTGGTTTGAGCCAGGTTTATAGTGAATATCTGGAGCAAAGTGCAGACAGAAAGATCCAAAACACATGCAGAATATAGAGGTTTTACAGAGACCTAGTTTTGAGAAAAGAGCTTTAGGGCACCTTGCTTACCCAGGGCTGGCAAAGGAAGTGTTTTACTAGGTTCTCTCATCTTCATACTTAGATGTTTCTACAGCCACAGTCTAAGGAGACCTGGCTAAATCTTGAGCTGGAGACAGCCCTAGGCTTCATTCATACAGTGCTGTTTGGGATGCATAGAGGATGTAGGAATTAGCAGGTTGTGGAGACTTCCATTCAGATTTCAAAGGAAAGCCTGGCATGCTGGGTAGTATGTGGCTTGGTCAGGATATCTACAAGCAGCTTCTGTAGGGGTAATGAAGCTATGAAGTGAACCCTAAGCACAAATGGAGATGCTTGGATGTTAGAGATGCCAGGAAGATGTCTAAGCCCAGTGGAGATCACTTCACAACACCACATGCTCCAGATATTAGATATGGACCCACAGGATTTAATGTTTGCCCTACTGGAATCTGGTCTTACTTTGGTCCCATCTTTCTTTTCTGTGCCATGCTCCTCATCTTTCAGAATGGAAAAAAAATGCTTTCTCTGTGTCATATCTTAGAAGTACACAATTTTCTTCTTTTTAAGTTATTTTTCTTTCTGGGGACTCATAGCTAAGGCATTTCCTTGATTTTCAGAACAGACTTGGGACTTGGACTTTTGAAAAATGTTGGAACTCTTAAGACTCTGGGGTCTCTTTCAGATCGACTAAATGTATTCTATGTGTGATGGCTAATCTTAGTTTTCAACTAGACACACTTGGGAAGATGGAGCCTTTATTAAGGAGCTGCCTCCATCAGAATGTCATGTGGGATTGTCCATGGGGCAGTTTCTCCATTGTTAACTGACATGGGAGGGCCCAGCCGACTGTGGGTGGTGTCATTCCTAGGCAGGTGAGCACAAGCTGCATTGGAAAGGTAGCTGACCTTGTGATTGTCAACCTTGAGCTCCTCCCATGGGGCTTCCTTCAATGATAGCCTATAACCCGAAAGCTAAAACAAACCTTCCTCCCGCTGCATCTTCCTCCAGTATTTTCTCATAGCAACAGAGAAGCAGACTAGGACATTGTGTTACAAGATGCCCATAAGCCTCTGGGGCCAGGCACAAGATGTTGAAGTTTGGATTTGAACTGTCTCCCATGGACTTGTGTGTACAATATGTGATCCTTAGTTGGTAGTACCATTTTGGGGAGATTCTGAAAGCTTTCCTGTGTAGGCATTAGCTAGAAGGAGTAGGTCTCTGGAAGCATGCTCTTGGAACTTATGCCATGTCCCCGGATGTGTTCTTACACTCTGCTTTCTGGGTATGTCCCTGCCGTGAACTGTTCCACCACACCTTCCCCCTCTGTGATGGACCGAAACCTCTGGTGTCATGAGCCAGAACACACCGTTCCTTAAGCTGTTTACACAAACTGTTTTGTTGAGTGATGAGAAAGTTGACTGGAGCGCTGGGGCTTAAAGTGTGTATTACACCTTTACCGGGGAATTTTAGCCACAGTGATTCTATTCAGTGACAAAATCACCGTTTTCCTCTGGTTTTTCCAAAGTCTCTTGATGGGTTGTGTGCATCTGCATCATGCACCAACCAGGAAGGTTTTGAGAACAAAGAAACACTCTTTGTTTTATGTTCTTTCAGCATTTCTTCAACTTAGGTGCTCAGCTGTTGCAGCTAAAATCTGTTATGTGAACCAGTATTCACATACCGACCTCAGAGCCCACGCTGATAGGTTGGAAATTTCATCACTGTTGAAATGCCTAGGTTTCTTTACTTCCACAAAAATATGAGCATGTGTTACTTATGTGTGGTGAGTGATTACTATGGGACTGATGCAGCAATGGTATTGTTACCTGAATTTTTGTTTATCTGGAAATCACTCTTCCCTGGGCATACAGGTCACTTAGTATAAAGTCACATATTTGAAACTGGGCTCTGTAGTCTCAAACCTAAAAATTAATTTTTGAAAAAAATTTATATATATATACATACACATATATAAAAATATATATATACATATATATAAAAAATTATATATATATATATGAGTGGTTTTGCCTACATATGTATCTGTGTACCCTGGGTGTGCCTGAAACCTTCAGAGGCCAGAAAAGGGCATTAGATTCCCTGAAACTGGAGTTATAGATGGTTGTGAGCTGCCATGTGGGTACTGGGAACCAAACCAAGATCTTTTGCAAGAGCAAGTATTCTTAACCACAGATACATCTGCTTATCACTGAGATAACTAATTCCTTGCTTCACATTTTAAAAAGGAAGAAGAGCAATTTTGGTTCTGTTCAGCATGACGTTTTTGTGCACCATGTTTTGTGAGGAAAAATAAACCTTTTGAATGGTATCTATGTCAAAACTCTATTGTTCTTTACATCTTTCCTGTTGTTTAAACCTACATTTAACAAATCAGAAAAACCCATTGTTGGTAGCTTCAAAACCCCTCCAGAGTGTCACCATTCCTCATTCCTTTGACCAGAGTCACCCTGATTCCAGCTTCCATTTGACTGATGTAGTATCTGAGCCCCCAGGCACCAACACTAAATCCCTTGCACATCCACAAACAAATCTCTAGTAGAAGAAGACAAGGTGTTCTTTCCAGAAAGTGACTGACACCATGGCATGCATATGTCCATAATTCCAATGACTTCCCATCCCACGTGCAGTGAAAGACAATGTATTCCCAATGACTCTGTCCAACTGGTGACTGAGGTTGTCTCCATTACTCTGTCTACTTTGTGCTCTGTCCCCGCCAATCTGTCTCCTTTCTGGCCTAACTCTGATCATCTACGGCCCCAGGCCCTTTGTACTTACTCTTGGGACTGACTTGAATCTCTTCACCAAGGCAAACTGAATAGCTTCTTCCTTGATTTCTTCAAATTTTTTTTCTTTTATTAAATCTTCTCTTTTCAGTGAAGCTTCTTCTGACTATGATATTTTAAATTATTATGCAGCTCTGCATTTTCCCCAATCACTTATGTATCACCACCGAAGATCATATCTAATAAACAGTAGAATTCAATTACTGGTTGGGTATCTGTTTTTAATGCAGTGGAATGTGAGCCCCCTGAGGGCAGGATTCCATGTCCATTATATTTCCTGCAGAATCTCCAAGTCCTGAATAATTGCTTTGCAAATAATTTGAGAAATAGTGTGGAATAAGAAGCTCCTACATACATCCACAGGTAACAGTTTTTCACCTATGTTCTGCATGGTAGAAGAAGAAATTTTGTAATTTTTAATTATTAATTACAGCATTACAAAGGCAAACAGCTAGCTTGGCTTCCTGTGGCTAATTGGTTTAGCATCTAGCTGCTATGTAAGTAACACTCATTTTTATGTAACTTGCCCACCTAGCCTCTTTGCAAGTATTTATACATTTCCTCTCTCTCCAAGGTTGCTTCCAGCCTCTGAAGTTCCAGATATGTGGTGAAACTCTAGTTAGGACTTCCTCAGAATCACTCACAGTTAGAGACAGACAAACCCCATTTTGCAATTACAAAATTATTATTATTATTATTATTATTATTATTATTATTATTAATAATAATAAATAACTATACAGTAAGGAGGAAACCTAATTCAATTTACCTTTGCAACTTTTAAAATGTGACATTAAAAGAGTTTCTGTTTTTCACTATGCTTTATATTGCAATAATCCTATTACTGAATGAGTTCTTGGTAGACTTCCTATAAAATTCTTTGAACTTACGATTTTGTATTAGATTCCAAAACATGTATTTTAAAAGCATCAAATAGCCTATGATTCAGGATATCATATTAAAATAATTAATGAGATTATTGAGCCAAATACAGAAGAAATGTCAAAATATAAATCTTAGAGGCTTGTTTTTTTAACTTAAAAGTTAAGCCTTTCTTGAGATGAATAAAACTTGGGTTTTCCAATTATTTATAAATGCATATATTCAGCTGTGTATTATATTCAATGGGTAATCTGCACTGAAAGTATATAAAGAATAAAAACATAGATTCCAAAGGTCTCAGGAACTAGATGGAAATGTGCCACCTTCAATTTTGTTTTGAGTTTCTGTCACTAGACATCAAGTACTACATTTTACTGCATCACATTAAATACATGTCATGTCTTTGACATGATGTCTCACTGACTGATTCAAAAAAAAACCTACATGTGGTCACTGTTGTAGTTTCTACTTAGAATACCCCTAAAAGTCTCATACCACAAGCTGACTCCTTAGCCTGGTATTGTGGGGGTGATGGTAGAGCCCTAGGAGGCTGGATCTACTGGGAGAAAGTTAGCTCAGAGGAGTCAAGTTAGATCGAAGGGCGCTTTGGTTTCTTTGCATGAAATGAGGTAAGTGGGCATCCTCTTTCAGACCCTCCATCAGGATGTGACATGTCACGGATCCAAAGCAGGAGGGCCAAGAGACCATGGACTGAAACATCTGACACCATTACTCAAGATAAACCTGTCCTCCACATAAATTGTTTACATTAGATGTTTTGTGACAGTGACAGAAAGATAAACACAAGACATTTAATGATGTAAACTTCCTTAGAAAAGTAATTTATCTGTTTTAGTGCTCTGTGAGATAGTTATGTACAGTGGGGTACTGCAGTCAGTTTGGGACCTTCTCTCCTCTAATGTCTTCTAAAACCCCTTCTAGCTTTTACCAACAAGGCATAGATGACTGAGTTGCACGGGTTGATCTGCACTTCCTTTAAAGAACCCAGGAACCCTCAGGCTCAGCCGAGGTGATGTCATTTCCTTGCATGCCTTCTTCATGTCTGCTCTAGGAGGCGGGCTTCTGAGATTGATCCTGCAGCCTCTCTTCCACACTGTTCTCCTCCTTGTGTGTGTTAGAGCATATGTTTACCAAATTATCACATTTATGTATTTACTTGTCCTATTTCCTCAATAACGTCATAAACTCAATATTGCCTGTTGTTGCCCTGGTGCATGCTTTAACTAGCTGCTTCATGAATATTAATTGTGCAAATAAGTTTCATAATATCAAATTGTAACTTCAATATTTGATTTTTGAGTGTTCATGTGAAATGATTAAAGAAGTAGTTAATTTTTAATAATTTAGCAGTGGTTTAGTGTACAGAATTAAGACAGTTTCAAAATCTAGTTGATCTGAGGAGAGGGCAAATAAATGTGTATAGAAGGTACTGAAAACTTACAAAAGGATATTACATAATGATATTTTTTCCATGGTTACTGCCTGTAATTTTAGTCTCCAAATTTCCAGCAAAGTGGGCTGAAAGACCTTGCAGAAAGTTCAAATTGAGAAGAATTAAAAATACGGACCAAGAAACACAGAAGTGAAGTACGTAAAAACACGCTTGTCAGACTTCCTACTATTTTCTGGAGTCCGTCTTGGTTTGAAACACAATAAGCAGACCCCAGCTTGTCATACCTAGTTTCTCCCAGGGGTTTGAAACTGTAAAGAAAGCATTTTAACTCAGTGGTAACTGGATTAGAGTCATGCAAGAACCTGCCACCTTGGGACCTCCTGCTTGTGTCTCAGCCTGAATAAATGTGCATGGAAATCGTTCTAAACCTATGGCTGTGCAAGATCACAAGTTAGAGTAATGTTGACAGTCTCAGCTTGGAACTTGGCAGAAAAGCAAAAAAAGAAAAAAAAAAGCCATGGAAACGGACTGAGAGCAGCTTATTTGCCAACATGAAAGCGGCTCACAGAGGTGTAGATGAACAACCTTTTTAGGTCAATGGTGACAATATTTGCAAAATGCCACTAGCATCTGTCCTGCAAATTGAAGCAACTTTCGTACGAACCCTCGCTGCAAATCTCAGACAACTTGATTTCTTTTCCAGCCTCCAGTACTCGTAAGAAGCCATAAGAAGTTTCTCAGACTTAACGTGTGTGAAAGGGTACTAAATCTTCCATCTCCTGGAGGCTGAATGGGAAATGGAAAGGTATAGTTGTCGCATTCTGTCAGAGCCCAATATCTTGGAGATAATCAAATCTGTTTGCTCCCTTCAGAAATCACTGGTGTTTGGGTACAGACTCCACCTTTGTTATTTCACGGGTTTATTGTACTCTGTCACAGAGGCAGAACATCTGTTGGAGAAGACAAGGGAGGAGGCCATCCCATCTTTCTTATTGGCATTCACAAAGGACTTCGGCTGGATTTACTCCCACTGGAAGGTGGCAGCTTGTCACTTTCCAGGATCCCAAGTTCAGGGCGGCACCAAATGGTTCCTGGCTACAGGAAAAGAGAGTGCTTTGTCTTTTCCAAGGACGTGTGCCTAAGTGTCTCAGTTTGCAAAATGGATACAGAGGAAAAATTCAAGAAGAGGGTGAAACAGTACAATTACAGCATCCGATGGAATTCCGGAAGTCCAATGCCACTCCTTGGAAATCAACTTGTTCCTTCTGATAGATTCATCTCTCCATATGGCCCTGAAACAAGAGAAGTAGTTCTAAAATGGCCTAGCAACTCCTCCGATAAGATGCATGAAATGCCATGTAGTTCTTTGTCCTTTCGTCAAGTGGCTGGAGCACTAGGGTCTCTGTCTTACAGACCGGGACAGTGAGACTCAGAGATTGGATGAGTTCACATGGTGCACACAGGCATGTGGTCCTAGACTGTAGGTCTTGATTACATACACCCATGTCTGCAGGAGCTAGGATCCAGAAGAGGATCTGGCACATCAGCAGGACTCTGTTTAATCACTGTTGGGTGACCCAGATCTCAACTCTTTGAAGGAGAGTGTCTGTCTTTGGCAGCTTCAAGTCTTCCTTTATTTCTTTATGAGCTCGTGTCTTCTCCCCCTGGCATAAGAATTTAAGAAATAGTGTTTTATCAGAACATTAGGCAGTCCAGATTCCCAGCTAGCCTTTTTTGTTGTTGTTGTCATTGTTGTTCATCAAAGTCATTTGAATTTCCATTCAATTTTGAATTGGAATTAAAATAAATAAAGTACTGATACTAAAATTGGGAGGCTGCAGCCATCTATAGTTTGCATTTGATTTACAAATGATGACTGAGAGCAATGTGAGTGCAAAAGTAGAAAAAAGTATGATGATGTGTATGTATAAAAATGCCATAATGGCATTGCATGGTAACTTAAAATAATTAATAGAAACAGAAAACTGAAGGACATGTTAGGCTCTTGATGAAATTAAAAAACAGGAAAGTATCCTTAGGAATACATGACTTCATGTGTGCATGTTCACATTCATTGTGCCCTCTCCTTTCCTGTTTATATTTTGCACATACCTGTCTCTTGTTCTATAAAGAACCCCAGCTGTTCTGTAAACCTTTGTGTGAGACACATGGAAGGAACCCCAGAGTCCCCACCTACATGGAGGACAGGCCATTATTTCAAAGTCTGCTACCTGAGGCAGACAGCTGGCATATTTTGTATCCTAAGCACAGCGTTTTTCCTTTCTTGCCCCCATTTCTCTCAGTAAAAGCTAAACCTTTATTATAAAACCATAGCTGAGTATATCAACTGAAGAGATAAGAAGAGATAAGGGAATTTGGTCAAATACAAAAAGTACTGTGGAATTTAAACCAAATGACAGCAGATAACACTTTCTCTGGGTTTCTATTAAAAATGTAATAAATAAGAAATCCAAAAAAATTTTCCAGGCCCAGCAGTTTTGTTCCTACACTGCTTGTCATAAACATCTAGTATTTTCATCAATACGCAGAATCTATTCACAGTCGCAAAAATATTCTCTGCTGGAGTCACGTTTCAGACATAACAGTGTCAGACAGATGCGCTCTGACTCTCAGTGAAGTCCATTATTTGAATAAATAGACCTCATTTACATTCTTAGGGAAGTAGCCCCTTAAGTCTGCATGGAGGGCTGACGATAAACATGGGGTTACTCAGCAGATTCACTGGAAATCCAAATATAGGTGAGGATGAATATGGAAGGGTGACATATTTGCTTACAATACTCTTTAGGGAAAATTCAAAGTGCTTTTATTTTAGCATTTATTCTTATTTTTCATAGACACAGTTCTCTCAGTACACTAAGGTACTGTTGGTAACAGACTTCACTGGTATTTCATGATCCACTGTGGAATTTCAATTGACCTAAACCAGATAGGTCATAACACAACAGACACAACTTCCCTCAACGAGGTTGTAAAGCTCCACATATCTGCACACTTCTGGCCTCTTTCAGGTTGAGGAGGTGGAGACGGTTGAGATCTTAACAAAAGGAGACTCCATTGGGAGGGAGGGCCTCTGGAGCCTTAACTTGAGTGTGACCCGTGGCCTCAGGTGAGGTGGCCCATGATGTCTGCTCTCTATCTCTAGAGAGCAATTGCCCTAGGTCATAAAATGTCTCTCTGTATGATATTGCACACTTGTCAGCCTCAGCATGTCTTACATACTTACATCCATCTTGGGATGGTTCATGGGTGGGAAAGATCACTCTCTCTAGGTAGTAGACACTCTAGCCATTTTCTTTTATTCTATCTTTGGTTTCTATGTGCTGTGTATACATACAGCTTTTGTCTGATGGAATTGATGCTCTCTCCATATATTTGTTTGCATATATATATATATACACACACACACACACACACACACACACACACACACACACACACACACACACACATATATATGGCTATATATATGGCTATGTAATTCAGTAGACTGTGATTCCTGCTAGTATGGGCTCTGGCAATCAATCATGAACTTTCAGAAATACTTTCTATTGTATATGACCATAGATCCTTTCTGGACATCAATAAAGTTAGCACCACAATAGGATACATTTTACTGATAGCCCTGTGTATCAAATCATAATGAGGAGATAATTAATAGTCAAAGCCAGGTGCAGCAGAGTGAGCTTCTGTGGGTAATGGCTACATTTACAGTGTTGTTAGCCCACACTATTTTTAATAGCTTACACTTACAAATCTTAGATTTTCTGGGTATAGAAGAATTTTGGTAGTCGGAAGGGATTGTGGAATCCAAGCTCGTGTGGAGCATGGAAGAAGACCACATGAGATGCCGGAGAATTATTACTAATCTCGCATCTTAAAAATGGCTATTTTTTAAAGGGATCTAGTTCTCTTAGGGAAGACAGCTTAGACTTTCTGTCAACAGAACATTTCCTGTTTACTATCAATGTGAATCTTATGCATCTTCATAGTTTCTGTGCAAAGATTCAAATTAAAAAAGAGTGTTGAGAATGGATAAAGGCTGCAAACCTTGACCTGCATATTTCCTGCTACTTGTGTGCTAAAGTGGCTTCTGCTTTAGTCCTGGAGTCTTTTTGGCTTCCGCTTTAACCCATGCAAACGTATTTGGTCAATAATAACAAAAATCAAATGAATTAGCATGTGTAGGATGTTGAGGGAGTTGTGTGGCACACGGTGCTCCATAAATATGAACAACTACATTTATCATTCATTTATCCTTTTTGTTTATATTTCTAGGTTAGAATACGACAATTAGACTCTTCATATTTGTCAGAGTCTCCATGCAAACCAAATGCGGAACATGTACAAAACAGGGATGTGCCCATTCTTCTTTCTATATTTATTTATCTAACTTGGAGATTGATGCCTAAATGTAAAGAGTATTTGTGCATTTTCTACATTCATAAGTTTTACACATTATGAGAATCAATTTTAATCTAAGAAGATCCTATCACTTGAGAATTAATTGAAGAATAATTTCATTGAGTGTATTGATTAATGAAGCCATGCTGTAACTTGATGGCATCTTGAGTTTCACTTACAGCTATAAACCTCATTTGTGGGTGAGTTTATATGTGTGCATATGGGTGTAATTATCCGGCCAGCTCCTTGTGTGTATGTCTTGAATGCCCTGTGGGCAGGCTGGAGCTTTCCTTTGTGTCTCACAAATTCTTGCTCCTGCTTACATCTATGAGATTCTGCTTGTGAGAAAAAGGGAGAGAGATAATTTTTTTATTATTAAATGCTATTTTCTCCACCCTTTCACACACACACACACACACACACACACACACACACACACACACACACATCTATAAAAATGCCATACATTTTTTTCATTTTGTCTAGTTTTATAGTCATTTGATGAACTCTTTCAAAACTAGTTTGGCTGTGTGAGATAAAACAAAAATACATCCTGTATTTCTTTAACGTGGAAATAGTTTGCCAATATTTCAGGGTGTTAGCACCAAGTTAATGAAATCTCCAAGATATGTAATCCTATCTCTCAGTATGATTATGTAATTAGTTGTTTAATTACATAAAGTAGTATGATGAACATTGACTATTTTAACTTCCATATTTATTGACAGTGGAATCCATACTAAAATAGTTTAAAATCTACCATGCAGTAAAAATCATACATGGGACCCTGTAGGTAAGAATGTGGTCAATTTGAACTTTAATTAACAAATAAAAATTAATTTAAGTTTTCCAGTAGTAACACCTTCGATTCCATGTACTAATTATACCTAAAATGTTGGTCAAACTCTTATTAGGTATAATAGGCCATTTTTAATAATAGGTCATTTATGATAGCTTTAAAACAGTTACCTAAAGCAAATCCATTAATGGAATTTTTGTTTGCTTTTGTATTATTAAATTATCTTAATTCCAAAGTGGGAATGTCAGCATTCGTTAAGAACTTCAACTATTATAAAATTGTTAATGCTTCGCAGAACGGTTATGTCTTGAATTAGTTATTACTATAACCCATTGCTTTTTTTCAAGCCTAAATAGGTTCCATATTTAACTAAATCATCATTTACTTAACAAATAAATTCCATGTTTTAATTATAGAGGAATGTAGCTGTATTATATCGTTTCACAATAATTCTTCACAGTAAAAATTTACAATCGGTCATTTCACTGCTGTCATTTCAACAGGACTGAAGCACACTCCCATACCCACATACGCACAACACACACACGCACACACATGCTCACTTCATCAGGCCATTATATTGTCAGTGTGTGTGTGTCTTTGTGTATGTCGCACCCTCTAAATTCAGGTGGCCTCAAGCTGTGCCATATAATTCCAGCCTCAATTAAACTTTCCAAGGTCAGCTGCGCTGTACCAGGTCAGGCATAAATAAGGCAGAGGATGGTCCTGAGGTACTGAAAGGCCATGCTTATCCTTTATCCACAGTTCATGGCCATCAGATGAAATCTTGCAGAGAAGGAAAGCAGAAGAAAGGGGAACTAGCCAAAGGTACTTCCTGGCTAAGTGTAGCCTTGTTTCAAATAAAATCAGGACATGTATAATTCAAGACATGGTGAATGAGTGCTGTGTGTCTTTATTTGTACCTATTTTTCCCTTCGAGAATACAGCGTAACTAGAGCTTAGTAGAAAATATTTCAACACAGTTCTCCCAAATTAAGAGATCCAATTCCTAATTTTCTCTGTGTCGTATAGATAAATAGGTTAAACTGAGGCATTTTTTTTTATTTTACCAAATTCAGTTTCCTGTTCTTATAATAAGATATATATGGTAGGTGCGTCTACTCAGTTTGTGAACTCTAACCTGATTTCTATTTCAGTAATATTGATAAACAGATATCTAATAAACTGATGATAAGAAATTGAGAGAAAATTTTATTTTAGCATGTTAATACATCTGAAATCCTTCTTAGAATATTTAAATAACTTATTTTTTAAAGGACATGTGTATGAAAATAGCTAACAAATTAAAAGGTAATTTTATGACTAGGAATCAGGGTGGTCAATAACTACTAAAAATGTTGTTCAACCTTTGTAATAGCTTGAGAAATACAAAATAAATCCCAATGTTATTGCCCTTTAAACCCATCACTTCATTTTAGTTAGTAAGTCTAAGCAGTTTGAGGATGCTGGGCGATATTCCCACATTATGAAACAAATTCACCCAAAGCAATCAAAGATATACAAGGGCCTCAGAGGCTAGTTAAGGGCTTTAATAATTCAATTTTTAGCTTGCTTACAAAATAATAGTTTTCATTATGACATTTCTGTACACATATATCATTGTACCATCCTCTTATCTGATTCTTACATCACTCTCCTAGGTTCCCCAACCCCACTACTGTTAGTCCCCTGCATCATTGCCCAAAAGAGTACTTCTGGTTTTATGTCATATTGATAGACAGATAGATCTACACACATATAAATCTAGATTCCATTTATGAGAAAGAACACGTGACAGCTGTCTTTTTTTTTCTTGCTACTATTCTCCTGTTCTCCCTCTCTTTCCCTTTATTATATCCGTGTCTTCCCTCACATAGTACTCCTTCTGCTATTCCTGTGTGTGTGTGTGTGTGTGTGTGTGTGTGTGTGTGTGTGTGTGTGTTAAAATCTATCAGAGTGGTGGTACACATCTTTAATTCTAGCACTTGGGAGGCAGAAGCAACTGGATTTCTAGGCCACCGTGGTCTCCATCATGAGTTCTAGACCACTCAGGGCTGTACAGGGAGCTCCTGTCTCTAACATACAATCTATGCTCTTTGTATGAGAAAACACATGCAGTATTTCTTTCAAGTTTAGCTTGTTTCACATAACATGTCCCCAGTTCCATGCATTTCCTTCCAATGCCATAATTTCATTTTCTTGACAGCTGAATCAAACCCTGCCATGTATGCTTCACATTTACTTTATTAGTTCACGTGTTCATGATCAGGGAGTGTGGTTCTGTACCTTGACTAATGAATGCCAACATGCATGTGCAGTTCTCTGTGTTCACAGGCCTTAGGACCCCCAGGAAGCACCTGGGGGTGCTGTAGCTGGGTGGCATGGTACTTATGTGGCTAACTTTTAGAGGAACATCCATGTCCATAATGGTTTCTGCTCTAGCTGTGCCAGTCTACGTGCCCGATAGTAGATGGGACCGTCTTCCCCTCACTCCAATATCCTTGACAACATTTCTTGTCTTTGTCTGATTGGCAGTCATTTTGACTGGGCTGAGATGGAATCTCTATGTGGCTTTAGTTTGCATTTCCTTGATGGCTAAGGATGTTGAACATTTTTCATGTGTTCATTGATCATTTGCCTTTTTTTTTCCTAGTGGAAGATTTTTAACTAATTAATTAACAAACTAATGTTAATTCTTTAAGAGGAGTTTGAGATTTTTCAAAACAGTGGAGTACTCATGTTTTAGCTGTCTTGGAAAACTTACTGAACTGTATTATACGGACCCCCAAATGCCTCCAAATTAAAAAAAAGAAGATTTTTGGAGACCACAGTCTGTAACCATTGTGCTGTCAAATGTTCTCTGGAGATTAGCAGATAAAATCTAAAAGGTAAAAGCATGGAAAATTATATAACAGAAAGAGGCTGTATACATAAATATGGAGAAAGCTTTTAAAGATAGCATTTTAATTTGTATTAATCAATCATATTATGTTTTAATACTTATAACGAACAGTTTTATAAGAAACCATACATTATAAAACGTCAGTGAAAACATTAGCTTATTAATAATTTTAGAAAAATTTAATCAACCAAGATTCTCCTAAAACGTACTTGGACAATATAGTTTGGCAATTTTTTTTCTATTTGTCATTGGAAGTATAAAATCATGATTTATAAGGTCATATAGAAATTAGATCTAAAGATAGTAATATTCACACTTTATTTCTGAATATAGATGCCTCAGAAAACTCTAAATTATACATTCATATATAACATTAACCCTTTACATGTTACAATTAAAAGTTGCCTGTAGCCATTTTGCTTCATTAATAACATTTCTGAGTACACTCACAAGCACCAGTAAACTTTTCATAAAACTTCAGGGCAAAATTCTGAAATACAATTGTAATACATTTACATTTTTAATGGAATACAATGTAAATTGTAATTATTTACATTGCATTTAAAAACATGAATGTAATTAGTAATATGTTGAATATGAACGGTGTTAAAAATAAAAGGATTATCAAATAAAACTTGATGATATACCTCATAAGACCAGCGGCCAAAATGAGAAGATAAAAGTGTAAATATATGTATGAATGAAATCCTTAAAGATATTGCTTATTGTTTAATAGTTATTTATCTTAAATTCTTGGCAAATGAGGTTGAAGGCTTTCAAAACATCACTGAGAAAATTTTTATCAGCTCTCAAGCACACACTAAGATACTCCTAGTACTACTGTTTTGTTTAGATCACATGAAATGTTATGACTGATGATTGGATATGGATCTCAGCGTCTGTTATAATTAAAAAATTACAGCTTCATTTTTTAATTTTTTGGGTATTTTTAAGATGGTATTTTAATTACAACATCGTAATGAAAGTTCAGCAATGAAGAGACAGACATTAGTATTCACAGATAAGTTTTGATTATATCAGCAAAGAGAGTCAGCCAAGCGACGTAATATAAAGCGTGTAAACATACAACATATAAACAAGTTAGTTTCCTCTATACTAATGTTAAGCATTGATGCAGCCTCCCCCAAAGGGAGCTTATTTACAAGGATGACTTACATGTGGGAAGTCAAGCTTAGGGGTTGTCTAGCATGCACAAGACCTTAGTACAGGGGTTTTTTTTTTCTAGAAAATTAAAAATGTAAAACATCTTGAATAAATGTAGAATCCTGTACTGGAAAAGTAGTGTCATAAGTAATTCTGTTTATGCCATCGAGGTCATTTATCAAATTCCTGCTCCAAGTCGTACAATAAACTAGAATTTACAGGTATGCTGGTAAATGGGCGTTTCCCAACATGCACAAGGCGCAGCGAGACAACAGCCATTGTGAAGTGCGTGTGACATGGGTGAGATGGGTATCAAATAAAACCCTGGCACAGATTAATGTCTGACAATACTCAGCGCTGGAAAGATCTGTGGTAAGGAGGCACTCTTGCTTTAAGAGTGGAAATTTAAACAATGGAATTAGAAAGCAATGTGATAGAACCCAGCGAAGCTGAAGACAGTGGCACATCACTTGCCCAACTTCTTCTCCACATCTCCTGGTGTCAGGCTGTAAGAAGTTCATCCCCAGAGTCCTTCCAATAGAAAACAAGTAAATAGTAAGAGAAAAACAAGAGACTATCATTTATGTAATAGCATATACTTCGTGAGTTAAAATTGTTAAATGTATTTTAATATCTGGACATTTCTTGAAGCATGTAAAGCTTGAATGATATCTAGGAGAAAGGATACAACAATACTGCAACATTTTCTTAACTGTGAAGCTTTTAAATCATGTTTTGCACATTTAAGGGCCAATGATCTGCATAGAGTTGCTAATGCCATCAATTTTAAAAGGGTGATCTCTCTCCCAATGGACAGGGAAAGACAGAGAAGAGCCAAGAGACCTTTAAAGACGGTTTGTAGGGCTGGTAAGATGACTCTGGACAAAGGGATTTGCTGACAAGCTGAGTTCAAACCCTGGAATACAAGAGGCAGAAGGAGAGAGCCTATTTTGCAAGTTGTCTTCTGCTCTACCCCAAATAAAAGCACATAAATAGGTAAATACAGTTAACATTTTTGTTTATTAATATTACACATGTGCAATATTGATATTAATATTTAGGCACCTAGGGACTGGAGAAATTGCTTAGCAGTTAAGAATACTTGTTGTTCTTGCAGAGGATACAGGTTCAATTCCCAGCACCCACATCGGGGCTCACAACCGCCTGTAACTCCAGTTCCAGGAGATCCAATGCTGTGGCATACACAGGTACTTCAAGTTTGTGGTACACAGATATACATGAAGAAAAAACACACATACAAATAAAATTAAATTAAAATATTTAGGTACCTATTATAGATTTGGCTCTATTTACCACTGCTTGAAATCTTTGATATGTTATATAACATAAACATTGTTTAAGGTAATAGATAATTAAGAAATAAATTTTAAAAGTTAAAATTCCTCCCCAAAGTACAATCCTCAATAATTTGAAAAAAAATGATAAAAATGAAGCCCTTAATTAAACTGTAATAAAAAATGAAGTGATCTTGTTAACAATCACCTCATAGAAAGATCAATATTATGGGTATATTTATGATGTTTACGATATATTAAATGAAAATAGCCACATGTGAAACAGAGTGTATGGTAGAATCTTAGTTTTGTGATTAAAAATGCCTATATGGAAAATGCACCGGAAGAATACAAGAAAATCAAGATGTCTGTTAGAATTATAGTTACTATATTTAATTTTACATACATTGAATTTAAGTTTTTTCTAGAGTTCATCAAAATCAATATGTATGCTTATAATCCATGCTTCTGAGTGGATATAAAGGAGGAAGAAGAAGTGACTTTAAGAACAGGCTGAACTCTAAGGTTCAGCACAAGATTGAGACAGCATGCTCCCAGGAGCATGCTCACAGAACCTGGAAGAGGACCTTGTATCTGGAAGGACCTCCATCATATGGTGCAGAATGACCTGCTCAGTGCCTGGGAGTCTTAATGTCCCTGTGCATGCATTTCTGATGATGCATGATGACCCTAATCGAGGACACAGTGTTACTAGGGTTACTGGGACCAAGTGACCTTCCTTAAGGAAAAGTCAGGGCTTGGCTAGAGTGCTGGACCACTCATCCTTCTGCTATTTAGTGTGTTTGCATCTCTCAGAAGAGAAGAAACTCCAGTAACAGTGAAGACCATACCAGCAAACACCTAGGCAGCTTCCTATTGATTAAACTCTTTCATAGACTGGGTTTAACTTGATAATTATAATAATTTAGTGACTTTGTGGATAAGATGGCTAAACTTCTCATGAGTATGTCATTGTCAAGTATCCTGCTAGGCACTTTCCAAGCATCAGCTCATTTAATCCTGCTGTGTTGTAATTATTGCTTTTTAGGTGAAGGAGGTGGTGCCTGGAGAGGAGAGGTAAGGGCATCAAAACCACAAAGCCACGAGGCAGCTGAGCCAGGACTCAAATCTAAAGAAACAGGTGTTGGCACAATGTCACTATGTTATGAGCTTGTGACATTCTTCCTCGTGAGAGAGTTTTAATAAAGTCTCAGTTAACAACGGGCTTTGGAACACCACAGAGGGCTCTGGGTCTCTTGATGCCATGGTGCATGGTTCATAGTGGAACCAGAAAGAGAAAAATGATGAGGTAAATCTGACATGTGGTGGGTACACCAATCCCAAATGCTTACAGTCTCTTCAGTTTATGAAGGCGCCTTGTTTGGTCACTGTCTGTTGGTGGACATCAAAACAGTCTGGAGGTAGGAACAATAGAAAACAGAGCTTTGAAAGGTCCTGGGGCCCAACAGTAGGGATTATCATCTCAAATCCATGAGACTGTGAAATGATTATTAGTACAAATTTAATTTAAACAATCAGAGAAAACAAATCATGACCTAAGCTTTCCCAAGGACTCCAAACAAAGTGCTTGCTGTTCCTACAAGGATTTGAACCCACAGTTGATGAACATAGCCTTCTGCATAAAGAGCTTCAGAGTGCAGCATCTGACAAAAGGAGAGCTTGGTACCAAGTTCCCTAATTTCAAGAATAATGCTTAAACGAAAGAGTGTTGGGCCCAGTAATAAGAAAATGGTTTAAGCTTCTGGAAAAGATGGTTTCCTGTGTGTGCAAAGGGAGCTGTGGACAATATTAGAGACCTTTGAGTTTGAACTAAAACCAAAAGGAAAAAGAAATGAGCCCTAAGAGAAGAATTTTTTTCAAACCCGCATGGAAAAAGTACGGCATGCTGGAGCAGTGCCCGATGACCTGTGGTTATTCTCCTAAAATCTCCAAACAAAATATTGTATGTAAGCAGGCTGCTGCGCATGCTGATTTGGTTGAATAAGGATGGAAGAGTGGATCAAGAACAGCACAGAGAGGAATTCGTGGCTTCTTGCAAGGTTGGTGTTCAGAGGATGTTTACCTGTTTAGGGGAAAGGAGCGGGATTGAAGAAACAAACTTGTTGTGTAACATGAAATCCAGTGTAACAATTCTTGTGTGCTTATATGTGTATGTGTGGTTCATATGGGTGCAACTCTTCCTGTGTATGTCCTGTATTTGTGTGGTTGCAGAGGTCAGAGGCCAATGGGGGCGGGGGCTTCCTCTATCACTGTTTACTATGTTGTTGCTATTGTTTGATTCTTTGAGGGTCTCAAAAATGTAGCCTTTGATGACCTGGAACTCACAATGTAGACCATGATGACCTTGAACTCACATGAATCCATCTGCCTTTATCCGCCAGTGCTGAGATTAAAGGCATGCTCCACCACACCTGGCTCCATTTTCTTTTCTTTTCTTTTTTTTTTTGAGACAAAGTTTCTAACTGAACCTGGAGCTCATTTATGCAGCAAGACTGGTTGTCCTAGAGAGTCCCAGTGATCCACCTGTCTCCACTTCCCCAGTCCTGGCATTACAAGGATTTACCATCCCACTCAGCTGGGAATCAAACTGGGACCCTAATGCTTGTGTAGCAAACATTTTGCCGACTGAGACATCTCCAGCCCCGCTGCAAGAATTTTCCACGATGACATGCAATGTCTGTGCTGATGATAAATTAATTGAAGGCTAGAGATGCTCAAAGAGACATTAGACATTCCAGAACATAAATATCAACGTCCTGGAAAAAAAAAAAGTAAATGGGATTTCTTCTCAGCATGTGGCAAGACACATGGCTCTTTGGAGAAGTGGGAGGCACTTGCACATTTCCTAGCCTTCAAACATTTCCTGGATTTGTGTTTCTTCTTGGTCTGTCCTAAAGGTATGCCATCACAGGGTCTTAATGCCTACCTTAATCAGAGTTGAGAGCATCTACTTTCTCTTACAAAACAGGGAAATAAACAAGCAGAAACATTTGTTCTTATGATAAGTCTACACATTCTCAAATGATCCTTCAATTTTTGATTTCCTTCTCTGAAGAACAAATAATCTCATGTTCTTTTATCTTTCCTCCAAGGTCCCATTTTCCTGTGCTTTAATCATTTTTATCGTTTCCATCTGTGCCTACTCTAATTTTTTCCTATCCCTTTTAAAATGTGTCTGTAAATTAGACACAGTGCTTCCCAAATTGGAATAGGTCTGAAACACCTATCAATCTGCTATGGAATTCCTATCACCATTTGGAGAAGGCAATGTGCAGAAAGCGATGGTAAGGACAAGAGGAATGGCAGGGAATTTCAGATCCGGAGAGCCATTCAGAGTGCCGGCGTTTGCCCTAGAGAGAAAGAGAATGACATAATTAAAACGTTATAGCAGAAATTACACTTTTTTAAAGAATGAAGAACATAAAAGTTCTAGGAAACGATTACACTCACAGATGGACACCTGCATGTAAATGTGCAAAGACAGGGGCACACATAGAAGAACTTTTTCTTTTACTAGGGTAGGATTTTGCATTTAGTTTTCCAGTTGTTGCAGAATTATGTTTATAACAAGTGAAACATAATTTTAAAAGGAATACCTGGAGAGTAAGAAAGCAAATCGTAGGGATACTTAATAATGCAATCATTTCTAAGAATAAGCTAGAAGGAGCCTCAGTATATGTTTATGTATCTATGCACACCCATATGGATTGAACTGTTCTAGTTGAATGGATTTTTATAAATCCAACAGCATTCCTCTTCTGTTGCTATTCAGGGTTACAGTGAATGGGTAGAGAAAACATTCTATCCTCTGGAATTCCTTGCCTTTCCTTCTAAATTGATGTGATAATTTTAAAAAAATTCAAAAAAAGAATAAAAGGATTAGAAAATAGGTTCAGAGTAATAGAACATTATGACTGGAAGTATCTAATACATCATCTAGTCTACAACTCTAATTTCACAGATGACAAGCTAAGGTCTCCAAAGTAGGACTGAATTTTTCATGGCAATATATCGACAGCAGAAGGCAGACTACACATATGCTGTGTTCTAAGACATTGAAGATGTTTGTGTGCAAGACCCAAGCACAACAGAGTCCCATTCAGTAAGAGAGTGAGGGCTGTGCAATTCCTGTATTGGCAGAGACCATGTTTCCTATCAGTTTATACTTTCCACAAGTGCAATTGACGTGGAGTGTGATGGGTAGTTGATCGCCTATGAGGCAACAAAAAGAGAGCATTCCACTGGCCTATTGGAAACTGTGATTTGTGAGATGACTCAGCAGGTAACAGCACCTGTCATTCAATCCTGATGACTCGAATTTGATCTGCAGAACACACATAAAGGTATAAGGAAAGAATCCACTTTATGAACTTGTTCTCTGACTTCTACATTTATGTACCTCTACATGCATGTTTGTGCATGTACACATACATCATGCAAACACACATACACACACACAAATAATGAATAAAATAAAAAATTAAAAACAGTGATTTAATAAATTTTCATGAATTTTACTTCATGTTTTCTATATAACACACTCACATGGTTATTTTAATCTATGTATTTTCATTTAATACATAGTCTATAGCTCACAAGTCCCGAAACTCTCCTGAAGGGCTGATGCCCAGCTCATCTTCCATCTGGAGTCTTCCACAGAGCTCCTGTGGAGTTACTGAGAGCAGTTCAAACCCCAGGTTCTATTCTTATAACTGTTCCTGAAGGACTAAGACCGACCCTCTGTTTCCACAGTCGAAGAAGATGTGAAACCCTTGATGTGCTACTTAAAAGCACCAGTGTAAGGTCTCACCAATCAAGGGCTTTCAGCTGGTTTTGGACAGTTTTTATCCTTTATCTTTGCACACTTTGATCTGCTCTTCTGTCTGTCTTCTGACTAGCAGGAACTAGGCTAGGTATCCTGGAATTAAAAAAAAAATGATCTCAGAAAACCAGTAGCTTCCACAAGAGTTTGGGTTCCATTGAAGAAAGCTGATGAAGAGTTAGGACATATTGGCAAGACTGTGGACTGTTTGCTCCAGGGTCTCTCCACATCACCATGGGCTTCTGTAGTCACCATGACAGAAGATAAGCCATGCCATCAAAGACCGAGAAGAAGGTACCATAACTCTTGTTATGCTCTGGACTTGTCCTTTCCAAACTTCTGGCATTGTCCACCTGCTTTTATTAAGGGGTGCTGTCTTAAAGAGGTGATAGATCACAAAGCCCCTTCCCTCATGAATGTGAAGATCTGATGGAGGGAATTCCTGTCAATGCCCTGGTCACTGTTCTTACATCACTGTGGCTGGAGTTACTATCATTCCTTACTTGTTCACTGACCACATGAGATTACAAGACCTAGGATGACTCTCCTCTTTGAGCCTACATTGGAAAAACGGTGAAGAACAATGAATGTAATTTAAAAATAATATCAGCTTTCTCATTACATCAGTTGAAGATTGTGTTCTTCCTGTTTTAAAGACCCCTAATCCATTCTTGTTCAGTGCTGTTTCTGTGGTTTTCCTATCACAGAACATCACTGAACAATCTCTGTGGCCTTGGCAATGTGCTGGCTGCTTTCAATTCACACAAGTCTTCAAGGCAATCTTCATCCTGCCTGTGAGGAAACAGACTCAGAGAATTTAAACAACAGGCTTTTGATCACGCGTCAGGTAAGAAACCAAAATGGAGTTTTAAGAGGCGCACCACCCAGTTACAAATCCTCAGTGTGGTCCCTGGAAGGAACAGAGAAATTATTCAGATTACAGAATCCTGGAAGTGTGGGATTATGCGGTCAAGGGAATCAAGACTGATGGAAAATATCCCAAATATTTCTGCACTGTTCTTTTTAAATAAAGTTTCCAAGCTATTTTGTGACCATAAATTCACTTATCACCTGAGACCTTAGTGTGTCTCTTCTCAGACTATGTTCTGACACAAATGTTCCCAGAGAGAGAGAAGAGACATCTCCAGTATAATGATGTTTTTCATTCAGACTTTGATTATCACATTTTTGGGGGGATGAGGAGAGAGTTACAGAAATTAAGCAAATCTCTCTCAGGCTGAATGTTAAGCCTACTGAATGCATTCTGGTGTTGGGTGACAGACAGTAGGCTATAATTAGGGCCTAATTTGGACATGATAGCCTGACTGACATCTTTGATATCTTGTCAACTTCGATGACAACAAGTGACAAAATGTTGTTCACACTGTTGGTAATAGCCGCCATTAGAGGCAAGGCACCTGCAGCTGTCTTTGACATGGGAGGTCAGACTGCTTTCAAAGGGCGTGGGACTTCCTGAGAACCTGCGCATTATTTAGTAGTTTATTTTGATTGCAATCACTCGACTCATTTTTGGCCATTTATATATCTTTATACTCATTGGGTACTTACTATAAAACTACATTTTATGATGTAAGTAGCTATAAACTCCAGATGGGCATGGTGGCTCACACCTGTAATCCCAGAACTCCAGAAGTTGGAGAGGAAAGAGGGCCACCCTGAATCTGCAATCGGCCTGAGCTACATGGTGAGACCTTGTCTAAAGAAACAAAACAACACAAAACAGGGGGGAAAAGAAAACAATATGAGCTTCAAGAGATTATGTAATTTCTCTCTTTTTTTTTCCTTTTCTTTCTTTTCTTTTTTTCTGTCAGAGCAATGGCAAAATGCCCAGGACCATGCCTGGTCCATCCCAGGATCTTAATAAAAATTTGGTGGATGAAAGAAAGGCATTTATGCTGGGTTCTGTCCAGCAGAAGTTGCTGTCCCCTGCAAAGAAAGCATCGTTGGCATCCTAGTTTCCTTGCGCTCTTAAAGTAGCAATGTGCTAAATGACTCTTGGGAAAACATATTTTCCAAATAAATATTTAACCACATTGAAATTATTTGTGTCTCCTTTTAAGTTTTCAAAAGGGCCCCCCAAAATAAGAATGGGCCTTTGAAGTCCGCAGAGTGCTCCTGGCAGATGGTAACCTGCAACTCGCCATTAGGAGATAGCGGTTCCTCTGTTTTGTTGTGTTCCGGAGGGTCATAGCTTAGCTGCCAAATCCTCCAGGTTTGGGTCCAAATATTAGCAATGTCCTCAGCTCAAGCACGAAAGGGCCTGCCCGCTCGGAACGTCTGGCACTTTAATGTTTTTGAATTTCACCCCACACAAAGTTGGGCCATGTAGCATGGAATGGTTTCTCCAACTCATGTGATAAAACAACAACAACATTAAAAACAATTTTATAAGGCACAGAAAAAGAGATTTTATATTGCAGAAAAGGACTCCTCATTCTATTCTTCTCTCCTTGCCCCTCTGTCTTTTCCTCTCTCCTCCCCTCTCCTTCCCTCTTCTCTCCAACTCTTTGCTTCTCTACTCTGTTTCTTTCCTACTTTTCCTCTCTGTCTCCCACCTTCCTCGGTCTCTGACTGTCTGCCAGCCTCTCACTTCTTCTCACAGGACAAACCCCAAAGCTGCGTTTCCAAAAACAAAAGAGGAGACAAAAGGCTCGCGTTCCCTCTCTTCCACTAAAAAGGTAAAAATGCAGAGAGGATAGAAGCCCTGTTGAATTGTTGAATTCACTGTTATATTTAGGAGCTTAAATGAAACCCATATATGCCAATAATTTTATAATATAAAATATATAGGTACATAAAGTATAAAACGTTCATTCTTACACCTGGGCCTGTTTCCATTAATCAATTCGCAGTCAACATAATTTGCTGAAATTTGATGATACTTGTCTACAGTTTGGTGTTTGGAAGTAATGTTCTATGGTAGCAATGCCTTATTAGGTACAAACATTTCTCCATATGATTTTTTTAAAAGACTATTTGGTTTGGCAAATGACTCAGCAGGTATAAGTGCTCATCACCAAGCCTGAGTTCGATTCCCAGAATCCAGATGGAGGAAAGAGAAAACTGACTTCTGAAAATTGTCCTCTGATTTCCACATGCTCATACCCACCCAATAAGCAAGTAAATAAGTATTAAAACAAGAATACTTGAAACATAATTTTTAAATTTTACCAAGGATATTTATGTGTCTTGGCTCACTTGTGGAGTAAGGCTTTACATATTAAAACCCTTGGTGAAAAGTATCTCTCAAAATTGGTGTGATGCTTGAATGTCATGGTTCCCTAGAAAAATTGTGTTTTAGTTCTGAGAGCCTACAGAGTCAATCTCAGACTCCTTGATAGCCCCACCAACACCTTCTTGGCTGGAGCTTACATTCTCAGTGGTCAGGCCTGTCCTTGAGAAGCCAAACATGGCAGAAATAGTGAGTGGATTGGGATTGGTCTGGAACACTCTTGCAGATACTAAAGTCAAATTAAGACTTGTGTTCTGAAAGCTGTAACTTTGAGCTTGCTTTTGTTTTTAAAGAGAGGCAAAGATAATTTCCTATTTCTCAGATGGGAAAAAAAATTTGAGAGGAGGTTTTAGTCCAAATGATTCAATGAAAATTACAATTTTGTACATTTTCTTGTTTCGGTGAGCGGATATGAACGGGACTTCTGGGCAGGAAAATCATACATGCAAATGATGTCATGTGGTCTGTGCTTTTAAGTGCAGTTTGTTATTTTTATAGTAGCCAATTGGTGATGGATTGCCCCTAATACACTCTTTTAGCATAAATAGACTTCTCTTGTGCTGTCTGAAAAGCATTATTTTTTTTTTAAAGTAGAAAACACACATTTTGTAGCAAATGGTCGGATGCCTGGCTATCTCTTTTTTTTTTTCACACGTATGATGGTTTCCTGTACAGCCATAGAATACGAAAATGAGTTTATTAAGTTTACTTAGAAATGATTTGAAGATAGCCCTGTGAGCTGCCTGAGCTCTGTCAACATTTTCTTGAAAGATACCTGAGATTATTCTATGTTTACTTTCTTAAGTATAGTATTTGTAAGTGAAAGTGCTCGGGAACATTTTATTACATTTTAAATGTAATTCCTGATCCCCAGGTGCTGTTCATATAAATCTGAACAAACCCAAGACATCGCTATCTATATTAGATCAACAAATCCTCCCAGTCCCCAGACTAGTGTTAGGAGCACGCAACAAAAGTGAAATTCCTGGGTAATAAAACTTCTCTGTCTTGACAAGGGTGATGTGAGGACATTTTCCCTCTACGCTGCCTACACTTTTCAAAGCAGGTTACATTGCACAGGGTGAGTATGTCCTCCTGAAACTTCTATTTCAAAAGTGCCTGGCATGAAAATAATACACTATTCTATCAACTATTTTTAGTGGCCACTGTTTTTAAGGTCATCTTCATGGAAAATTTAAAACCATGAAATGTTGAAAATCTGATTTTTTGCTTTGAAAAGGTGCTTTCCTTTTTAATTTTCTTTTTCCTTTTTGGTTTTTCTTCCTGTTTCTTAAATGGCAGTCTCAATGGGGATTGGCATGCTCATACACCAAGGTTCGTCTATGCCAAATAATTTCCCTAAGAGGACCACAAAATTGGGTGTCCTTATATGGACTATTGCTATAGAGTTCTTAAATTATTTTATTTCACATTTCTTCTGGAAACCAAATGAATATAATATGTTCAGCATTATAAGACACAAATTTGTCTCTTCCCATTGCCCTCAAAGACACTGATTCTATATGCCTGATTTGTGCTGGGAAAATTCCCCTACAACTGTACACTTTAGCACCCCTGAAATGTCATGCTCTTGCCCCCCAATAATCATAGGTCTATGTATGTATTCCCATGGAACATTTGTTATTTATTGTGATGATGACATATTACTGTAGAAATTTGGATAAATTACATGAAATCACTCAGGGAAGAGAATATATAACTTGTAATTCTGCCTAGATAATGGTGGTTTACAATATGAGGTAGAGTAAGTCCTTGCCAACCCAGCTTGGCTAGCTGAAGTGTTGAGATGACACTGCTATGAAAAAATTTAAAATTCCACAACCTATGTAAATATACAGGATTCAGTTCAATACTCTTAAAACAAGTAGAAAATGATGAAGCTGTTTAAAACCTCATCCTTCCTATATATATATGTATATATAATGCATATATTGAAATATATATACATACATATTGAAATATATATTATATATATCTTCATACAAAATGGGGAACATAGGGTAAAACAGCAGAGAAAGAGAGAGAGTGAGGAAGAGAGATAGAGATAGAGAGAGAGAGAGAGAGAGAGAGAGAGAGAGAGAGAGAGAGAGAGAGAACACAACAGATTTCAAGAAATTCAAACGTGAGTAGCGTATCTATAACAAAATTTATAGAACATGTTGCCTTTAGGAGATAGTAGATATACATATACACTTAGATATATACACATGCACACATGCACACAAACAATTCACTGAGAGAATGAAGAAGGCAAATTGATAGTCCAATTATCTACCAACAACCATAAGCTTCAGCAGTGTAGATCTCTCAGTGAAGTAATTATTTTTTTATGCTTTAAATGTAATGCACTGATATTTTTGGTTAGGTTCCTTACTTTCCAGGAGTGTTTAGTATAATTACAGTTTTATCATTCATTAGTATTGAGAATTCATCTACTATATCAACGAAGACTATGTCCTAGTAGCCTTTCAGAAATTTGGATTTACATATTCATATTTGTGTGTGTGTGTGTGTGTGTGTGTGTGTGTGTGTGTGTGTGTGTATACAGGCATATATGAGTTGGTTTGTGTGCCTGTGTGTATGCATATACGAGGACATTGGGTATTTCCTCTGTCATTCTCTGTGTTATTCTTGAACTGGGAGGATTGAGGTAGAGGATCCCGGAATCAACAGGCTAGCCAGCCTATCCCATAGGATAAAGACTGCCTCAAAAAATTCCAGGTCCTGCCCTACTATTAGTCCTTGAAGGGAGAAGTGAGTATTAAGAAGTAATAGATATGAAACATAGAGATGTAAATGTAAAATAAAAAGATAGAGACACTGAATAGCATTGGGAGGGCTCTGGGTCAATATCACAGTTGCCCTGAGTTTATTCCTCATGGGCTTTTTATACACCAGCAAGGAGAGAGGCAAAAGACCTCCCTCTCTCAAGGACACTATGGTTCAAGGTACAAAGTACAGACAAATGTAAACACTTCCTTAAATCTCAAAGCATCTTGTAGCCACTAATTATGGCAAAAACATCCTGTAATTAGGCCTTGAAATATAAGACACCTGGTAGCCATGCCTTTGACCAAAACATCCTATTATGCAGTCTTGCAGGGCAAAACAAGCTCAGACTCTCTGACTTTGAGTCAAGATGGAATAAGGCCACATTATGGAGTCTCTGTGGGACCCCACAAAAAGCAAGGATCAAGGCTTCTGAGAAACAACATCAGAGTTCAGTCTCTGGCTGTAGTTAGAGTTTTTCTGCCGGGCCCACAGTCAGGACAAATCTCTGTCACCCACCAGTCCCACAGCCGCTCAGACCCAACCAAGTAAACACAGAGACTTATATTGCTTACAAACTGTTTGGCCGTGGCAGGCTTCTTGCTAACTGTCCTTATATCTTAAATTAATCCATTTCTATAAATCTATACCTTGCCACATGGCTTGTGGCTTACCGGCATCTTCACATGCTGTTTGTCATGGTGGCGGCTGGCAGTGTCTCCTCAGCCTTCCACTTCCCAGAATTCTCTCCTCCTTGTCCCGCCTATACTTCTTCCTGCCTGACCACTGGCCAATCAGTGTTTTATTCATTGACCAATAAGCAACATGTTTGACATACAGACCATCCCACAGCATCTGGCCTGTATATGTGTGTTCACAACTCTGAACCATATCCCCCCATACAGACACAAAATGTCCATAAATCAAACTCAGTAGTATATGGGAAGGATAATGAAAGGTGTCCAACCAGGTTTTATCCTAGAAAGGTGAATCTGATTTCATCCTCCAAAGTCAATCATTGTGATTTCAACACAGCTGTAAAAGGAAAGATAGCAAAATCACCATTCATATTGAACAGTCGGAGATGTACTTCTCATGACTGGCCACTCATTCAGGGGAAAAGAAACCACTCTCAGTAATTTGGAATAGAAAAAAAATATTAAAAAGATAAAATACATATAAAAATTAACAAAATATTGGTTGAAATGCTCCAATATTGGGAACAACAGAAACATCTCTTACTATTTGAAGTTTTTTTTTTCTTCTAGAGGTTGTAGTTATTCTTATCACAAGGCAAGTAAAAGGATAAAGGTCAGAGAGGCAGCTGCAGAGCCTTCTGCCTTAGTGGCCACTTGCATCCAGGTGGATCTCTAGAATATATATGAAAATCTGAAAAAAAGAGCTATCTCAGCAACAACTCAGAAGAAAAAAACACACATGTATATTTCAACTGCATTTCAATTTTATAGAAAAAGAAAACATCTACAAGTGATAAGAACATTGTATTTTCCGTAAACAACCAATAGTTGAGGATGAATTCAACAACCTTTGTGAAATCCGTGGACTGACTGCCGATAAGAGAAACAGAAGAGAGTGCTCCTAAGGAATCTATCCTGGCCATGGATTGGAAGACTTGATATTGTTAAGAGGCCAATTATCCCCCCGTAAACTGATCCATAATGTCAGCACAATGCCATTAAAAACCGAAGAACCAGGATCCGTAGAAATTGACAAGCTGATTGCAGAACGTACATACACACGCAAAGGCAGGGGGTAGCCAATGTTTGTCAGAAGATAATGTGGGATGATTGTTGTACCCGATTCAAAGAGTTCTAAAGCCACAGCAATCAAAAGGTTTGATTTCCCCTTGGACTACACATGAAGATAACCTAAACCCCATGGAATATGTACACACAGGTACAGATATAGGCAGGTTGTGGGCTTTTGATTGATTTCAATGAGGGAAGGGGAATTTTTTAAGGTAACTATTTTTAGAGCAATTGATGAATAATGTGAGAAACAAGTTTGATTTGTTTGTTGAACCATATGTAAAAATTAACTTCACATAGTGCTCCAGTGAACCCACAAGTTCAAAGCAACTAAAAGAAAATGTTGACTTCCCAGTATGGATAGGGGAAGTCTTACAAGGTCTCTCCCCTAGATGAAGAGCTATAGTCAATTAATGTCTGCAAAGAGAGGGTGAATCTGTCTTTTCCAGGGATGAACCCTCTGTTATCCAGTCCAAAGTGGTCAGCCCTAAACACTTACATATATGAACAACACTAAATGGACTCAGTAGGCTACCTTTATGAGTATATAATATACATATTAATATATATCATGTATAATATGCATCATTGTGAGATGTGTATTATTTATAAGTTATATATATATTACTTTACAACAATCACTGAAGAGGTCATGAAGTTGAGAGGGAGTGTGAGGACATGTGACAAGTTAGAGCAGGGAAATTGAGTGGTAGAAATGATAGAAATATAGTACTCACATATGACATTCTCAAAAAAATGATAAATATAAAAAAGTATAAATATGCTCACAACATTGTTGTAAAAGATTTTTTCAAAAGGCTCAATAATTGCTAATCAAAAAAATCAATGAATATGTAAATTCTTAAAATTAATTATCTCTGCTCCTCTAATGACAATGTATTCAAGAAACACCTGCCTTGCTATCCCTGTCAAAATAAACGTGTTACAAATCAATGAAAAAGAAAAAGATCTCAATAGACATGGGCAAAGGATGCAACGGATATTCAACCAAGAATTTCTGAAACTAGGAAGACACTTAGCAAACATAAACTTAAACATAGTGAGATATTGCTGGAGTGAATCAAAGCAAAATCAGATTGCATGCATGCAAAAATACAGAACACATCAAACTCATAGAACACACATTGGTGGTAGGCCTGCTAAATGATACAGCCATGGAGAAATATTAGACAGCTTAGAATGATCATAAGCATTGAGCAACCCTACAACCCATCCACTCTAATCCATATGTCCAGAGGAAGACTTGCAAGTGTTCACGTCATTTTTTTTTGTAGACCACAGCTGGAGAAAACCCAGTCATCCATCAAAGCAAGAGTAAGTATTCGATTCATGGCATATTCATACAGTCAATACCAAGAAATGAAAAGGAATCGAGCAACAAAGATGACACCCCCAAACAGTATATCATGCTTAACAAACTTAAAGTAAAAATGATAGACCCTTTGAGACCAGTGTTGATCAATCTCCATTGTCATTTTAAATAGCTGAGAAATACATAGGTGATTAGTGACATGTTTCCATGCTGATGTTTGTAGAGATAATTAGGTCATGAGAGCTCTGATCTAGTGAATATATTAATTGCTTTAATTAATAACAGGATGGCATTATCAATAGGCATGTGCATTTTTGGATTACATGTTGTCGTGGCTCTTTTCTCTTTCTCTCTGTCCTGTCCATTCTGACATGAGCTGCTCTGCTACACTATACCCCTCAAAGTGATGAATGGCACTTTTTTCAATGAGATCCCAATAAATTCCCTCCCTTTTTAATCAGTTCTCACCAGTAGTTTGTTTACTACTATGTGTGTGAAATCAATACCATGCTATTTATATTGACTTGTGGAAGAGGCCATACTAAACTTTAGTGAAGTATGAACAACGGAGTTGTTGTCCATGGAGTTGAGAGTTGAGAAGAATCTGGAACATTGCTGGGTGATAGTCATGCTCCTTATGTTAGTTTGCATAGTTGTTACTAGGGTAGATACAAATGAACTAAATCTTTGAACTGAACATGTAAGTTCTGTGCATTCTATTGAATGTAGACATGATCTCAGTTAAAAGTACAAGTATTTTTAGCATTGGTAAATTCTTTTATTTTTATTTATGTGTAAGTATAGATGTGATGTGATGTGTATGTGTGTGCATGTATGTCCACAAAGGTCAGAAGAGGACTTGGATAACCTGGAACTGGAGTTACATGTAGTTGTGGTCTGTCCACCATGGGCACTGGGAACTGAACTTGGGTCCTCTGCAAGAATAGCAAGTGCTTTTAACCGTTGAGCCACTTCTTCAGCCTTGAGATGTTAATTCTTTTGAACAAATCTTTGATTGAATAAACTATCTTTTTGTATCACCTACCAGCATGTTTGACCACAAAAATTCTCTTTGCTGTGACATAAGTCCATATAGAAAGCATGAGTAAGGTGAGGGGACAACATAGAAGGTGTGACATCAAATGAAGTAAGAGGGGAAAAAAGCAAAGTATAATCTAAACTTTTGAGTAAAGAGAGAGCAGCAAAATTGGATGGCAAAAATCAATATTTACCTCTAAATACAACTGAATACTGTATGCAAAGATATATATGTATGTATACATATGCACACATACATGCATGTATATAGAATTATAGAAATAAAATGGAGTAATGTGAATTAGAGTTACCCAGTGGTTTATTAGTGATGTTGAGTTGAGATTTTTGAAGTTGCTGTGATGAAATCAAGCCTTGTGAGTACCTAGGAGGTACTCGATGCCAGAGCAGCCCTCAAAATCTCCCTGTGGAAGATCCAGCAATTGGGAACTTATTAAAGATATTTTTAGGCATCACTAAGAATTGGGGACTGGGGCTGGAGAGATGGCTGACATGTTAAGGATGCACACTGCTCTTGTAGAGGACCTGAGTGCCCAGCACTCTCTTTAGGTGACTCACAACTGTCTGTAACTCCAGTTCCAGGGGATCTATGTCCTTCTCTGTCCTCTGATAGAGGATCTGCATTCATGTGCACATACCCACACACATACTCATGATTAAAAATGATAAATCTTAAAAAAAATAATTTTGGCCAAAACATAAAATAAAACACATAACTATAGGTATAAATTTGAATGTAGCTCTTTATACATATGCATGCATGTATAATTGTGTCAGAATCTGTTATTTCCATATACATATACATCTATGCATATGGAGGATAATGTGAGTCATTATTTGGTTTGAGATAGATTATCTACCATAGATATTTATTAAATAAAATTATTTAGCATTTTAATTTTATCTCTTAATAGGCTTCTAATATCAATAATTTATTGATAATGAGGTATATATATATATATATATATATATATATATATATATATGATATAATCACAGATAAGAAAACAGAGTAAAAAGTAGCTGTATAAAAGTTGAAAATGCCATTTGCTTTCATTAGCTCTGTCTTTTGCTACACCCTGAAAATGGCTAGCACACTGTGGGCCTGGATATTTATTTGAGGCTGATGCCAGCCTCTCCTTGGTAGCTCCACTTTTGCTTAGCTAGTCCATCCACAGGCCACAGAGCCAGTCCTGAACCTAGGTGAAAGGATGGTTGTTGGGGTTGGTCTCAGGACCTCACTGAGGCCTAAGGTTGCAAGAAAAATCCGCCTGTGTCGTAAAATCAGAATGATATTGGTGGTCAAATTTCAGAGAAATTTTTCCTGTGCAAAACTCAGTCTCCCAGTGACCACACAGCCAGAGGAAGGTACTGGAAATGGGGTTCAAATGAAGGCTGATAGATAGAAATTCAAGCACACAGTACCTATTATTTCTAAATGTAAAATGTATAAAATTTCAGCGGTATGGCCTTTCTCTCATGGCCTGCTTAGGGGATTCTCTTGTACAGGTCATAAAAACATTTTAAGGGCTTTCGGTCATGGGTCATCTGCAACCTCTATCCCTTAATGGGGAGGGGAATTATTAATGACTCAGCCCAGACTAATTGTCCCTCAGGCCTCAGGATTAGTTCTACCATGACCATCTGGAGCAGCCACCCTAACACTCCCTCCAGGGACTTCTTGCTTCAGAGACCCCATTGGTTTGCAGCCCTCGCCTTGGCCTTGGTCTTCAGTGGCCTCCTCTCTTCACTCCAGCTGCCATGAATCACACCGGCTGTGACTAGGATCAGCCTCCTTCAGGAGGACAGGACTAAAGCATCCATGTTTGGGGAAGAGTGGGCTGGAGAAGCCTTGAAGACCTTATGCTTTAGAATGTCTTCATCTAGCCAATGTTGTTTCCCCAATTACAGAAGACCCTTGGATGCTAGTGTGGCCATGAATTTGGCAGGGCACTGGGAAGTAGATGCTGAGACATCATTTGCTCACATTTAAGAGTGTGGAGCTGTGTTCTCAGGCTCACTCTGTTAGAGTCCCCAGGAGCCAACAGGGTGCAGTCCCTGAACTGCATTCCCTCCTCTCCACCTTAGAACTACTACTGTTATATGCCTGCAGTTTGTGATTTTAGCGCGAGGCCAATATTATCGATAAATAGAGGTGATTCGCATAAACTGTGTTTTAATCTGATTTATACCAGAGAAAGGTGAGGAAAAGCATAATTTCTCAACAAATAACTGTAGTACGGCTCAGGTTTGTGAGAAAGGAGCAATGGATGGAAGTCTGCCTTTCTCAGTCAGCAACCAGGAGGTTTGCGTACAGCCTCACTGTGTGAGGTAAAATTAAAGCCGTGGAGATGCCACTGCAGACCCGAGGGGAGGAGCTGTCCTGGCTGCTTTTCTAATATGAGTTAATGACGCCACATTTCAAATATCAGTGAGATTCTCAAATTGGTAAATAAGGAGAAACGGAAGAGTTTGGTGGACGAGATGATCCTTATGCAGACAATACGGGACATTCACTGTGTGGTAGTGAAGGGGGAAACTGAGTTACTAAGTAGGCAGCTGTGTGAAGTCTACCACTTAAGACATGGAGAAGCACCTAATACATGAATTATATGGGCCAGGATTTTGTTTCAGCAAAAATAAATCTGTCGCAGCTGGGAACTTGGTTTCTTAGGAAAAGGGGTGTGTGTGTGTGTGTGTGTGTGTGTGTGTGTGTGTGTGTGTGTGTGTTTAGCACCCTGGCACTAATAGAGAGGAGACAGGTTGGGCAGGAGTTTTGTGTTTTTGGGGGGGAGGGATAATGTAGAGATCAAAGACATTTGTGTGATGTATACAGCCCAGCCTGCATTTAGTGACAAGTGGGCAATGTACTTTTTTGTCTATTTCCCTTTCTGTATGCCCACTGATTAATTGATGATGTATCGTTAAGAAAGAATCTTATTGTTTAAAGAAACTGGTTTAAGAAAAAAGAAGAAAGAGAAGCTCATCTCTTTAGGAGGAGAGGCAGGGACAAACCTGCCTGTAATGTGGATTTATTAGCAGTCTTTTGCTGCTTTCCAGTAAAATACTCTTCATGTAACCTTGACTTTATTAAGGAGTCCTTAAGGTGCATTTGGAAGATAGATAATGAGTTTGGGGAATAGCCTTATCTACATCAAGCTAATCTTTAACAGCTTGGAAAGGAGTCTGCATAAAGTTTCCCAATTTGAGTGACAGACACATGTTAAAGATGAAACTGTTCAGAACGTCCTTTTACTGTGAAGTCTCTACAGCGCAGGGTAACATTTTTATAAGCATGCTTCACGGAGCAGAGAGAACATAAAACAAATAAGAAACATAGAAAACCATAGAGCGTTAATACTATTCTTGAGGGTCAAATGAATTGCGAGTTGAGAGAAGAAAGAATTCTACTGTCCGAAGCCTCTGAGTGGCACTTTGTATCTGGCTTAATGAAAGCGAGTCAGACGTACCCAGGGGGAAAGAGTGTTTCATTCACGTTGGCTGTCTCCTTTAAAAGGAGGGACAATCTGAAGGGGGGGGATTTTGAGTGGCATGTCATTGTCGAGACTGCACATGCCACATTGTCAGGGCTTCTATGGAGAGAAATGGCCAGGAACCTTTCTGACCCTTCGCAAGTGCGGGGCTCTGTGTGTCTGTGTGGGTGTGCGACAGAAGGCTGGAAGCCAAAAGAAAGAGGGGATGAAAAGGAAATTAATTGAGAAGTATCTTTCTAACGAGACAGCTCATATACCCGTGTGCAGATTCCCAAGTTCAGATCTCTCAGTTAGTGGAGACACAAGCGCCCTTCTTTAGCATAAGACTGGACATGCGCAGAGAGGCTAATTTCCCCCAGCTTCCATGCAGTGACATCACTTTCTCAAGCTGAGCTGCTTCTGTGGTGAAAGCCTTAAACACATACATTTGTTAGTCTTTTTGTTCTAAGAACCTTGTTTTACTGTGTTTTTTGTTTGTTTTTACTTGATTTTTTACTTGTTTATTGATTCACTTATTTTCTTTTTCTTTTTCCCTTTGAACTCAGACCACTTTTTTCTTCTCCAGATTTCACAAAAACAAACAAACAAACAAAAAACTGGACTCACCTAATTAAAATATCATCAGCCTAGAGGGTAAGGCTGATTTTCAAATTATGGAATTTGCACTGATTTCTTTATTTGGAGAAATCACTTTTCCTGCAATTAGGCCTTCCTGAAATATACCCAGTTAACTCCGCCCCCCCCCTTGGACATTTATACGATTCTTTCTACCTCTGGAATAAAACTATTTTTTTTAAAAATCTGAATAAGGACTGAATAGACACTGGCAAGCAGTGGAAGATACTATCTCAGATCTGGCCGCAGTGGAGAAGATGGCCAGTGGCTGTGCACAAAGCGAGAAGCCACTCACTCCTGGGAAATTTCCATGATGAGTGAGAAAGCAGGGATTTAGGATTTGAAGGAGCTTTTCTCCCCCACTTTAAGAAGCAAGTGATAATTCATCCGCAAACACACCTTTCTTTGCTGTTGTCAATAGAAA
>CABHPR010155341.1:48103-74826 GCA_902168415.1 Peromyscus melanophrys | reverse complement strand
TGTGTGTGTGTGTGTGTGTGTGTGTGTGTGTGTGTGTGTGTGTGTGTTTGAGACAGGGTTTATCTGTTTAACAGCCCTGGCTTTATTGGAACTTGGTCTGTAGACCAGGCTAGCTTCAAACGCAGAGATCTGCCTGTCTCTGCCTCCTGAGTGCTGGGGTTAAAGGTTTGCACCACCACACCTGGCTTCTTTCTGATTTTTTAATGTAGGTACTTAGGGTTATAAATGTTCTCTTTTAGAACTACTATGTGTCTCTTAGAACTACTTAATGTCTCGTGGAGGTTTTGTGTGGTTTCACTTTCATTTAGTTCTAAGGAATGTTTCTTTTTTCTATCTTTATTCTTCTTTGAATCACTCATTGTTCAATAATGAGTTTTTTAGTATCCATGAGTTAATATATTTACAAATTGGTATATCCACCCTGGAAAAGATTATGGAGAATCCTCCAAACACAAAAATAAAATTCAACATATGACCCATATATGCCACTTTTAACATAGTTCCAAAGGAACTATCATACCACACAGATACTTGACAAACAATTTTCATAGTTGCCCTGCTCACAATATCTAGAAAATGGAAACAACCTAAATGTTTTTCAAAAGATGAATGAATAATAAAAATATGTTATGCGTACATAATGGAATGCTATTTATCTGTAAAAAAATTAAATCATGAAATCTACAGATAAATGGATGGATCTAGGAAAGATTATACTGAATGAGGTAACCTAGACCATGAAAGATAAACACCACTCACATGATTTCTGTCATCTGTGGTTCCTAGCTCCAAATAATCAAATATAAGGCACCAAAGAAGCCTTTCTTTACAGCAAGTTGAGATCATCACAGAAAACCACAACTCCACACAATGCAGAGATCAACAGATCTTGGGGAACCAGTCACAGCTCCTACATTTATGGCTCAGGAAATATCACAGAAGAGGAGGCAGAAAGACGGTAAGCACCAGAACACCAGAGTCCTGCTGTAAGACAGTCTTTCACAGAAATGGCTGCATGTACAAGATTGGAACAACGACAGTGTCGATGGATATGTTAACACAGAAGGGAAAAAAATTCACAGGGTCCCACTCCTAGACAAAAAAATACAGCAACTAATGACTGCTGAGAAGAGAATTAGCCTTTCCCAGGGATGAGCTTCCTTGTTGGTTGGACTCAGCGGGTTCTCTATTCATACATATACATTCACACACACACACACACACACACACACACACACACACACACACACACACACACCTATAACAATAATAATCAATAAATAAGAGTCTACCAACTTGAGAGTGCAGCAGGGGCATAGGAGTTGACCTGAGGAGGGTTGCTGCTCGGGGATAGAGTGAGGAAAAGGAGGGAGGAAAGTGATGCAGATGTATTTCAAATAATTTAAATATTTAAATATGTATTCAGCCTATGCTCCAGACAATAGCCCTGCTCTCACACACATGTAAAGCAACGCTAATTAAGGTAGATAGGTGGATGAGAAACACAAAAGGTCATGGAAGTAGAAGGAGGACTTTCTGGGAAGTAAAAGCTTTTCAGTGGAAAGGGAATAAGAAGAAGCGATGGGGAGAAAATCTCAGTAAAATTCACACACACATAATTTCATACATATATAAGTATGTGTGAAACTGTCTAATAATAAAATTAATACATAAAACAGATTCATCACTGGGACTACAACAATCTCTTCTTGGCTTTTCTAAATTGGAACTGAATTTCATAACTCATGTCAGCCACCATCTATAGTTATCTTCCCCGTTAGTCATCCATGGTCCTGTGCAGCCCTCTGAAATCACTCATCAAACTGCCGTCTCTTGAAAACCATAAAAAGTATGCAACTTTCTATTTTCCTCTTCTTCCATCTCCACACAGAAATTAGGACAGACAAGATATAAAAAATATTCCAGCCACATAGCAAAATGCATAACTGGAACATCAATACCTTGGAGGCAGAGGTAAGAGGATCCTGAGTTTGAGATACAACAGGAGATCCTACCTCAAGACAAAAACAAAACACTCAAGCATTATTTTGCCTATATACTCCCCTCTTAGAAAGTTGCTAAAAGTTCTAATTGGTTATGAAAAATATTAAATATTGGTAACATGACTTTGAACTCTTGAAATTTTTGCCCCAACTATCTTAGGAGCATTATATATATTTAAAAAAAAACTACCTCTTTTAGGATTTGTTTATTTACTTAATTTTTTATCTATCTTTTCCTACAGATATTTCTGCCTTATTTCTGTGACTATTTATTCTTTGGTTATTTCCACCTAGAAGAAGAAGATTATTTCAATATTTGTCAAAATACTCTGTCTTCAAGAATGATTTTAAATGCTTCCTTGAATCTATCCTCTGACCACGTAACCCATAAGTCGTCTTTCTTTCTTCACCTCATGCATTGTCTTTGAATCATTTGTGTGAAATTTCATTATGTTCTAATGTTATAATTAACTACTTTATTAGCTTCTCAATCTCCTTTAAGTTGGAGATAATGTCTAATGTGTGCCTTAAGTATACCTTATACATTAGATCCATATTGCATTACTTAACCTAGCATTACACAAAGCAGGTCCTAATGATATTTTTAATGTACAATCACAAAATAATGTCACCTAATTCGCAACATTGGGAAATAATAGCCAAATTCAATAAAGTAAATATGCACTTTCACCTTTTGCGCATTTTTGAGAGTTTTAAAGCACATTAATACTCTAAAATCCATTTCTGTATACTTTCTCTTTATTACAAATGATTTTCATTCTAAAACCCCTAGTCAACCTCATTCTACAATGCAAAATATAATATGTAATGACAAGATCTCCTACTACTTACAGTGTATTAGGTGTTACTCAAAACATTTTTTCTAGTTGCATATATTTAAAAAGGTTATATATGTTGCAGTTCAGTTTTATCTTTAAATGTGAAAATTCATCTTGCTTTTTATGTCATTATAATTTTGTACTTTCCAATAAGAATATCACCCTACATAACCTAAAAACTACTTTGACTTGAGCACCTTGAAAATCTCCACTTTCAAATTAACATTTGGAGTTCAAATGAGATACAACTTTACATCTGTGATATGTAACTTGCTAAACGTATGTCTCTGAGATTCCATTTCTCTATTTATGAAAACAGATTGATAATACCTTACTTCAAATGAGTTTCTGGAAATTGAATGCTGACTATATGTAAATGGTCTAGACAAGAGCAGTCATTATTGGCCTGGTGATCACCATCAACAGTTACTATCAATCCCCTCTCATCACAGACTGATTCAACCAAAATCTGTGGCTGCTGCTTTTCGTCCTCAACTAATATTTCTTTGTGTTTGACACAGGGTCTATCTGTGTATCCTAGGCTGCTCTTCAATCTTTAATCTCCCAGCATCCATCTCCTATGTGTTCAAGTTATACATGTGGACTAGTACATCTAGCTCCAAAATACAAAGTAACAATAAACTTTCATTCTTGTGTAAGTAGGATAAAAATTTCCTATGATAAAAAACGTATGAGTTATTTGAAAAATCTCAAACTTCAACTTGATTATAGAAATTTTTCTAGAAAATAAATAGCTGTGAAGCCTCCATCATTACTGTTTTCTTATAAAAATATGCTTAGTAGGTTCTATGTGCTGTATTCTTTTTGATTATGTTAATTAAATAAAATGTATTTCTCTAAAAAAAAAGCTTTTTCATTTTAAATATGACAATAGAATGTTAAAATACCTCTGTTACCTTAACTTCTCTAAGACATGTAATTGTGTTTGACCTAGGTGTTCTGAAAAATGAATCTGTCCTGTGGAATGGATGAAACCAAATGAGATGTTTTTTGTCTGGATTATAATATGGCTTTGTCTCCAAAGCATGGCATTAACTCTTAATACATCTAGTCTAGCCAAGTAATCTAAACTCATTCATTAAACTGCAGATTAAGCCAACCATATAGATCACTTGAGAAACAAGGGACTATATTGCATTTAAGTCATGAGTTCTTTGTCCTAAGGTCCCCAGAGATTAATTAGGTGATGATGATTGTGTAAGGAGCACACATATAACTATGCACATAGTAAGAAATGAAGTCAGTACCCTTATCAATTCAACTACAAACTCATGTGGTTTCAAGAGGAAATTAGATACCCTTTGAATTGCCAGTGGAGGAACAGCTGGTTTACTTCTCACCAAGCCTCGGGAGAGGTTAGGGACTTTCCTCCTTTCTCAAAACTCATGATACTCTTTTGAATTTGATATTTTCTTATAGCTAAGTTAGTCTCCAAACTCAGGTTCTTCTTTCTTCAGGCTCCTGAGTGCTAGGGATACAGGTGGTACCACCACATTCATAATTTATTCATTTGTGGGGGTTTTGTTATTTTATTTTTAAACTTCAAATTCCATTGTTTGCATGGACATATGCAATAATTCCTCAGTATTTAACAGAGAGCCAAAAGGGACCCAAATTATCATACCCTACATGTATTAAGCTTTCAAAGTATTAAAAGTACACCTCAACAACAAAAAACAAACAAACAAACAAACATAAAACAGTGTTCAGGTTAACAGAGACTTGGTTGTATTAAACAGAACTTTCTAAAAGCATTTTGATTCTGTATGAAGAAATGGAAAGTTGCAAATGTATAATCAGTAACTGTGTGAAGACAAACACAGAAGCTAGAAGTTGATAGATAAGAGTCAAGGATGAAGATACTGCCGGAGAACAGATAAACAATCACGCAAAAGAAAGGTACAAGAATAAGGGTCAGAAAAAAATGTGTCCACAGTGTAACAACACTTAGAAATTTATTCATTTTAAGGGGAAAATTGAATTAGAAAGCACGATTAATGAAAGTTAGTTTACACATGATTTTAGAAGTATTTTGTTTTTTCTGACTTCTGCTTTCAGTCTCCATTATTTTCATTTATGTTTTTTTTTCTAGGACACAAGTGTTTATAATTCTGTTTAAAATACTTTAATATCACACAGCTAATATCTGCCTTTTTGGCAAATAATAGAATGGATGCAGAAAGACACAAAAAGGCTGATGTTGAACTTTCTATTGGTGAGGCAAAGAGCCCTGTTATTTCCAGAAAAACATCATGGGGATGATTAATGTGTTGTCTACAAGTGAAAATGAAGGAGTGAAAGTGGTAAGAATAAAAATTATGATCTCCAAACTAGGGAAACACTTTAAAACAAAACAAACACAGGGAACATAAATGACAGCATTAGGAACAGACACACCACTGGAGCAAAACAGTTGCAATTTATCTTTTTGATGGAGTCCTGGGATGCTTAATCTAATCCATGTGACAAGAGGAGAGCAAGACACAATTATAGCCTGATCCCATGCCAAGTTAGGCTGCTAGCTGAGTGTCCCCAGATGGATCTGAAGAAATGATTCAGGAACAAACACATTTCTCAGGCCAAGAGGTTATCTTTGCAGCCTTAGCTAAGAGCTAGGTAGACTCCAACAGAACCTGGCTGAAAGTACATAGCTTTGAAAATTAGACCATCCAAGAAATAACTATGAACTAGACTTGCTGTTGTATTACACAAATAATTCTGTTTACCAATCCACTTTTAGAAATTATCAACTAGTATAAACACTAAAATTGACTGTACTTCTTATATTATCCCATATTTTTAATTGTTCAAAGCACTAAAGTATTATATATAATTATAATTGTTCTTAAATTATTATAATTGTCATCAGTCATTTCATTAATTTAATAACTAATTTACTTGCAATGACTTTTGGCAATTCAGATTATTAAATGAAAATACTACCAGAATTTTGTTACTGATGTTTAACTTTCATAGCTTTGTTTTTTTATATTTGGTGAATTGTTTGTTTGTATAAATGCAAATGTACAAATATTTTATTCTTCCCAGAATAAGTGTGATTATGAATTCTCTCAGATGAATCATATATTGAATATCACTCTCAGAATAATCATATAAAATTTGATAACGCCTATGAAAAACAACTATATTTTTGTAATGAATAAGCTACAAAGAAAAAAACCCTCTCACACTTCACAATACCAAATAAAATAATATGGTCCTGACAACAAACCTCAAAGACATGAAGCTGGAAAGCAAGCGTAGCTGCATCACAAAAATTCCAAAAATCAAGCTTTGGGGTTTTCTCATCCTTTGTCCCTGACATACATTCTTCTGGCGACAGGCATACAAAGTTAGAAAATTATACTCCTTTGTTTAAAGTTATTGAATAAAGCTATTGAGACAAAGCACTTTGTATCTATAAAATGAAAGGACTCATGAGAATAGATGCAGGTTTGAATAATAGCTATTTCCAAAATGAGGCAGGCAGTTTAAACTACTTATTGTTTTGTGGTTTTCAGACATACACCCACATCATAAAAGTTCACACCATGGCTCCTTTGAACAAATCAGGGATGCCAGTGAAGTCAGAGTTACAAGAGGTATTTCTCTTACAAGAGAAAATCAAGAAAAAGAATGTTCAGGTTCATTGAAGGTAAATATTAGTTCGAGAACTTTTGTCTTTTACAAAGGGCATATCAGTCATGATTGAGACAAAATAAAACAAAACAAAACAAGGTTATAAACAAAAGACTCTAAATACAGTTTTGCTGAAGACAAGGGGAAGAAAAGTATTTGCACGTGTTAGTTCTCTTCCTTTGTCTTTATTTTTCTAATTAAATGTAAATGCCAAGATTTCCTCCTTGCTATCTATAGTTTTACTGAAAAACCATGGACTGATGGAAAAAACTATGGATTTGGCAAAATGTATATTGTTGTAAATACAGGTCAAAGGATGAAGCAAGAAAGACCCACAGAAAAAAACAAAATCTTGCCCTGGAAAATAACCAGCTGCAAAAATGCAGCTCCTTCTTTCCTGTAGTATTTATGGCAATACTCTAACCAGAAGATACTGGCAAACACATAGAGTATGAACTAGGCTCACTACCTCCTAGTGAAGTCATTTTTAAGACTCTGAAATCCTAGTATAGAGCCAGGTGTAGCTCTATTAGGATAAGATGAGATAATGTCAAAACCCAGCACAAGAATGGTAGTGAATAAAATAGAAAGTAGAAGTTACATCTCACCATGAACTCATTCTTTTAAACACGTTAAGTTTATAATAATAATAAATTATATTATATATATAATAATTGTATAGTTATATATAAACACAATAAATATTAATGTAATTTTTATTAACATTATTATGTGCATATATGTGCACATGCATGATATGTGGGAGGGCATGCATGTCATAGTGTACACACTGAAGTCAGAGGACAACTTTCTAGAGTCAGTTCTCTCCTTGCAGGTTTAAATGGGTTTAGAGGAACAAACTCAGGTCACCAGGTTTACACGAAAAGCATCTTTACCTGCTGAGCCATCTCCTCAGCCCATGAACTCATTCTGTGATGCCCTTCACTCTCCTTGTGGTAGAATATTATTTTAAGGTGTGTTACTTTTGTATATGTTGCATATGTTTATCTCCGTGAAGCTGTGTTACTGTTCCTGTCTAAAATACCTAATGGTCTAATAAAGACCTGACCAGCCAATAGCAAAGCAGGAGAAAGAATAGGCAGTGCTGGCAGGCAGAAAGAATTAATAGAAGAAGAAATCTGGGAGGAGAAGGAAGTAGACAGAGAAGGAGGAGGAGAACATCAGAAGCCAGTCATCTAGCTACACAGCTAGACACAGAGTAAGAAGGAAAAATAAAGATAAAAAGAAACAGAGAAAGATAAAAGCCCAATTTAAGTTAAGGAAAATTGGCTAGAAACAAGCCAAGCTAAGGCTGAACATTTAAAATTAAGAATAAGCCTATGTGTGTGATGAATTTGGGAACTGGGTGGCAGGCCTCCCAAAAGACATAAAGCAAACAATAATACTCCTTCTATACTTTTCTCTTGCACCAGTAGGAGGCTGTTGTTCCTCCGGTTTCCAAATTGTCAAAACTCATATTCAAGCTTAAAAATAGATACTTCTCCCCACATTTAGTAGAACTGTAAGTGGCAACTATGAGAATATCTAGAAAATCACATCTGTGGCTTCATAACTCTGTGTACTGTAAAATTCACAATGAAGAATTAAATATGAAAATAGCTAGCAGCAATATAATGGCTTCCAACCTAAAGTTAGTTTTAAGTTTTCTCAGTAAGAATTCTTGATTATTCTCTATCCTTTCTTACATGCATGATGTGAGATTAATATTGGCTGTCAAGTTGAAAAGATCTAGGTTCATCTAAGAGAAAATATTCTAGGCATGCCTGAGAAGGATTATTTTGATTCTGTTAGCCTTTGGACAGGCTGTTAAGAGCTTACTTTTAATTAAAGCCAATGAGATGCACAATAAAAGTTGGGATACATTATCCCCAAGTCTTGTATTCTGGACTGTTTAAGACAGAAAATTAAATGAGGAGGCATGTCATTGCCCTCTTCACCACTGCAGCCGCAATATGACCAAGAGTGGCAAGCTCCTGCTGCCTTGACATCCTTGCTGTGATACCTTAGACTGTGAGCCAAAGGAAACCCTTCCTCCCTTTAATTGCTTTTTATAACTATCTTCTCTCAGCAAACTGTGGAGTAATTAAATGAGAAAATTGGTACCAGGAATGAGATTGTAGTTATGACAAACCTGGAAATGTGGTTACTAGACTTTGGGACTGCTTCAGGGAGAATGTGGAAGTTTTTTGAAACTTTGGGATAGAAAAACTCTAGAAGGCCATCTGGTGCATCCCTGTTTGCTATATTGCAAACATCATAGTTCATATTAGCATTATTAAAAATTGACTTTGTCCCTATGTAGAACAGTGGTGGACATAGACTGTAAGTAGAAACCAGCAGCAGGTAAAGAATCAGGAGTTCAAGAATTAAAATGTGGTGCTAGCATAAAAATCAGTGACGAGACAGAGATCAGTGGAAGGCATCCTTCCATTTATTTTGCTACAACATCTAAATCCACAATTCATGTGCACAAGGGAATATGTTGTAATTAGTTGAAAACCTCAAAAAAGTTAAGTACTGATCTTGAGATAATATCAACTGCCAATAATTCCCACATCAGGGGTAGAGCAGCAGGAACTCCTCAACTTTGACTAGTCTCAAACCAGATCACAACCACTGTCATGCTAGATAATCCTTGACCAGATCACATAGCTTTGTGGTGCCACAATCCTTTCTAAAATTCCATAGACATACATCGCTTATCAACTTAAACTAGGGGAAGTGATCTTCAAAGCAGAACTAAAAATTTCTCAATTGATTCTGCAAGTTGTCCCACCTGGGTAAACACATTTAGGTGCAAATTGGAATGGCCAGAAGCCCACACAGGAAGAATATAAAGCATTATTTTAAATTGGAATGGAAATTTTCTATCATATTTTCGTGCTGTGCAGGCTCAGGGTAACAGTGGTGACTTTACTGCCTCTTTGAATGGCACACAGCTCTATTTGCAACTGCATATGTCATGTTCTCTCTTTAAAATTCTCTTCAATCACTCTCCAGATTAGAAGGAAGCATCTGTAATTGTGTCAACAGACATGATCAGTTTGCCGTCTGAGAAAGCTGGAGCAACAGTACATTGCCACTTGAAATGTGACCCTAAAACAGAGAGCTGTATTGTCAGAGTAGAGGCAGCTCTATTCTTCAGCAGCAGCACCTGCACCCTGCGCCGCCTTTACCCCATTTTTAAAGGCATGACTGAGCTTATAGAAAGAAAATTAAAATGTTTTCCAAACTCCATAATTTTGTCTGTATTAGTTGTTGTGTTAAATCTGATTTTTCACTGAAAATCATGTTAGCATCAAGATTTCTAATTATAACTAATTGCGAATGTTTTCATCTGATTCATTAAGTGAAAAATATCATTATTCTGTTTAATGGAAAGAAAGGAACAGTGAAAAATTATATAAAATTACCGTATTTCTGAAGTTGGAAATTCTAGACATTTTTTTCATTACACTGAGATTTCAAGCAGCTGGGGAAAGTGCTTTTCGTCAGCCTTCTATTGTTACTTTTGAATGAGCCAATAAATAAGTGGAAACTTCTGCCTAGAGATGAAATGAACCAGAAAAATAGCAAAGAGTACAATATGCAATATCAACGTAATAGCACCAATAGGATTTACTGATCAAAACATGCGTGTCAGCAAGAGCACGGAGTGACAGGAAGGCAGGCCCAATAGATTAAATAGGTTCTCTTTGGTAACATGTTTCTCAAAGACCAAAGACATTGGAAAGCAGCCCTGAACTCCAGCTCGAGACACCACTGTAAAGCCCTTGTACTCAGGCAGGATTAAACAATTCTGGGATTGATAATATTTAGAAATATGATCAGGAGAGTATCACTACTTAGCAAAAATAAACACATATTGATCAGGTTGGATTACAGGAAGACCAGTAAAATAAGTCCATAAATGACAGTTTTGTAATTAGTTTAATTTTAGCAGTCTAAAACTAGTTGTTTTCCTAAATCATTTCCTTAATTTCAGTTTATTGTAAAAAAAATTAGGTTTGATACTTAAAATTATCTATTTTATGATCATCTATTTTATGTAAGACTATAATAGTCATATTTTCCTTTCCATGTCAGACATGCCACACAAGCTACTGAACCTTCCAAATATCTACGATATCAAATGTGTGTGCATGTGAGGCTGTGTGTGTGTGTGTTTGTGCTTGTGTGTTTGTGCTTGTGTGTGTGTGTTTGTGCTTGTGTGTGTGTGTGTGTGTGTGTGTGTGTGTGTGTGTGTGTGTATTCATGTGTAGTGGTGGTATTTGCTCTGCCCGTGACCTTGGGGTATAGTGCCTGAAGGAAGTGATGCTACCCTTCTCCCTCCTCCTTTTAAGAGGACACATACAATGGCAGGAAGCACCACCTCCCTCGGGCCTTATAGCCCAAGGTCATGGGCAAGTAAATACTACTACATTCATGTGTGTGTGTGTTTGTGTTGTATTTATGTATGTGTATATGTGTATGCATGTGTGTGTGAGTGTGTGTCTGTGCATGCGTATGTATGCATGTGAATGTTTATTTATTCATGTGTGTTTGTTTGTGTGTGCTATGTGTCTATCTGTTCTCTAGGTCTAGCAGAATTATCACTGTTAGATTAGGCAGGGAAAACTGGACATCCATATATATGTAGAATAATGAAACTAGACCCCCACTTCTCATCCTTTACAAGTAATCAATTCCAAATGGTGGGATTGACCTCCAGGAAAGAACTAAAATTAAGAAACTTGTTAGAGGAAGAAGTAAGAAAAACATTTGAGGTTGTAAACATCTGCCATAACTTGCTGAAAGGAACCAATCACTCAGGAAACATCCCCAACAACTAAAAATGGATTGCATGGAAAGAAAAAGCTTCTACACAGAAAAGGAGTCAAGAAAGAAGGGACAGCCCAGAGAATGGAAGATAAAACTTCTTTAACTAAAAATATGACAGAAAATTACTATTGAAAATATGAAGAGATCTAAAGAAACTAATATTCACAAATCGAACAAACCAATAGTAAATACATTAAGGAGAGGAATGGACAGCTCCCAAAAGAAGCTACATTACAAATATCCAGTAACGTTCATGATCACGATCAGAAAAGTGAAAATGAAACTACATTGAGATTCCATTTCACCCCAAGAAAAGGGCAATCGTTATGGAAAAGAAAAACAAGAACAATTGTTGATTAGGATGAGGAAAAACAGAACACTTTACACTGGTGGTGAGAATGAAATTAATTCATTCACTGTGAAAATTACTACAGAGATCTATTTAAAAAACTAGAAATAGCTCCATTGCAGGACTCCTCTCTACCACACGTGGATATCACTCCAAATATGATGAGTGGCTCACAGAGACGTTTGCACAATAATTTTTATTTCAATAGTATTCACAGTAAATGCTGGTGGAACCTTAGTTTGGTCTCCATTAACAGAATAATTATGAAGAAAATGAAGCACACATACAGGAATAAATTCACTTGGCCATAACAAAAACTGAAATTATGTCATTTGCAAAAAAAAAAAAAAAAAACAACTCAACTAGAAATCATCTTATTAGGTGAACTCAGTCAATTTCCAAAGGACTCTAATAATTCAAAATTTAGCAAAGTGGTTACAATAGAAAATAAGAAACATAAATATGGCTGCTATTTCATGTCAGTTCGAGGCTGTCAAGTTTGGAAATAAGAACAGCAGCAGAAGAGGGCAAAATAAGATGAAAGTTTTAAATTGTGTCTCTTGCCTCACACCTTTCCAACATGAATCCATTGCACTGAACCAGAGAATTTAAAAAGCATGGATTTTAAATACATTTATGTGAACCGGAAGAAAGATTTCCAAAATATATACCTAGTAATATGCTACTTCTTTTTCTTTTGAAACTGTTTAGCAACATCGGTATATCACAGTGGGTGCAAATATTTACACAATTTAAGGTTACCTGAGTAGCCTACAAAAAATTCTGCCTCTGTGGGTAACACTTTTGTAATCAAATTGTCTCTCTCCTGTCATATATATACATACATACATATATATATATATATATATATATATATATATATATATATATTCCTACCTACATATCACCAATGGCTTTATTCAATTGCAAATCTTAATATTTTTAAAAAATAATTAACTAGTGTAAACTGTTATATTCCTAAATTGGTATGCATATCATTTATTTGCTCTTTGTTGAAAAGTATTATATACCTTTGCATTGCTTTTTTCTTATTTTATGTTATAAATAGCTATACTTATGTTAAAAGCATCAGTAAGATTTAAAAAAAAGTGGAACTGTATTTCTGTAATGTTTTTATAACATTACAAGCAAATAAAAACCAAGGATGCTGTCTCTGTGGTTTTCCCCATCATGATCTTGACCTCACTTGCTTCTGTGACCACCTCCTCCCTCTCTTCAACTGAAGTCTGGGAGCTCAGCCCAGTGCTTGGTTGTGGATCACTGCATCAGTTTCCATCAGTTACTGATAACAATTAGGGTAGTCAAGCTGGGCAGTGGTGGCGCATGCCTTTAATCCCAGCACTCGGGAAGCAGAGGCAGGAGGATCTTTGTGAGTTCCAGGTCAACCTGGTCTATGGAGCAAGATCCAGGAAAGGCGCAAAGCTACACATAGAAATCCTGTCTCAAAAACAAAAACAAAAACAAAAACAAAAAACAAACAAAAAAAACAATTAGGGTAGTCACTAATTAGATTATAGAGGAAGGTAAGTTCAGTCACCCTCTCCATTAGCTGGTGTCATCCCTGTGGATTTCCCTAACACTAGGTTTCTCCCTAACTCCCTAATGGTTCCCTCTACCAAGATATCTTTTTCACTGCTCTCCCTCCCTGTTCCCATCCCCCCTCCCTTCCCTTCTACCTCTCCTCCCAGTACCCAGGAGATCTTTACTATTTTCCCTTCCTGCCCTGCCCCCCCCCATGTGTGTTTCTCTTAGGGTCCTCCTTTTTATTCTAGCTTCTCTGGAGTTGTGAACTGTAGCTTGGTTATCCTTAGTTTTGTGTCTAATATCAATTTAAAAGTGAGTACATACCGCGTTTGTCTTTCTGGGTCTGGTTACCTCACTCAGGATGATTCTATTTCCATTCATTTGCCTAAAAATTTCATGATGTCTTTTTTTTTGCCACTGAGTAATAGTCCATTGTGTAAATATACCACATTTTCTTTATCCATTCTTCAGTTGAGGGGCATCTAGGTTGTTTCCAGCTTTGGTCTATTACAAATGGACTCTGGCCTGTCAGCTGAGGAACATGAATGGAACTGAACTAGGCTCTCTGAATGTGGGTGACAGTTATATGGTTAGATCTGCTAGGGAAGCAGTGGGACCAGGACTTATCTCAGGTGCATGAAGTGGCTTTTTGGAACACATTCCCTATGATGGGACACCTTGCTCAAACTTGACACAGTGGGGAGAGGCTTGGTCCTGCCTCAACTTAGTATGCCAGGCTTTGTTGACTTCCCAAGGGAGGCCATCTTCATCTCTGAAGAGTGGATGGGGGGTGGGATGGAGGGATGAGGGAGAGCAGGAAAAAGGGAAAGAGGGGGAACTGGGATTGGTATGTAGAATGAAAAAAAAAAACCTATTTTTTAAATAAATTTTAAAAAGTAAGAGTCAAAGAAAAAAAAAAAATCTAAGGAAGCTGCTGCTGCTAGACCTGTTTGGTGTTTTCAGCTTTGTAAGAATTGTTTGTTGTGCATTGACGAAATTGATGAATTACAAATCATTTATAAGGGACTGCGATCTGGTGAGGAGAAAAATGTACTAAGCAAATGTAAAATCACTATCAAGGTTTCTAGTACTGCAAGAGAAATCTAGGTGAAGAACAAATTAGCTCTAAGACATACCATCCCTGAAAAAGAGCCAAGAACAATGTCTTTGGAAACTAATCACTCCACTGTGACAACCCAAACCCAAACTCCATCCTTGTTCAAAGTTCCATTCCATCAGCCATTATCATTTTATTATTATTATTATTATTATTATTATTATTTTTATTATTTTTATTATTTAATTTTTGCCCTCAAATTATTTCCCTGAGAGGGACACATAAGAGAGGTTCACAATTATCTAACAAGGAAAAATGTGTGTCTCTACTCAAAACTTAGGGCCTTGTGAAAACTGGTTACTTTTCGTTTTTGTTTTCTATAATTTACAAGCCCTTGATTCTCTAATTTGCCTCATACAATGAACCTGGCAAACGGGCTGAGTAGCCATTGTTTGCAAAGAGTTCCTTTTCAACTCAGGTGTTTAACAAGTATGACAGGCGCTATGTAACTGAAGTTTTGTTTCCCTAAGATATACTAAAATTCTTAAAAGAAGAACAAAACTGCTGAAAGGGAATTTTATTTTTAAGTTATTCTATTAGGAGAAGGAAAGGACACTTGGTATTCCGATCTGAACTGCCAGTCATCGGCATGCTGACAAGCCAGTACTTTTCCAGCAGAGGAGGCATGCTGGCACTAGAATTAGAACCACGGGGAGGAGGGATGTTTCCTCAGACAGTGGCACTCCGCTAGCTATGATATTAGAGGAGGGCACTTCAGTCATACCGATCCGACAACATAGATTATCCAAAAATGTGGTCTAATCTACTTAGAAACAAACTCTATCATCAACTCAAAAACGTCAGTGTAGAAGCGGAACAAAGGAAAGTGAATTACAGGCTCCAAAATCTACCAAAGTTCTACCAGTTTTTAGATTTAAACAATACCTTTTTATAAATGATCCTTTAAAAGTCTAGTCCTTAAAATTGCTTGGAGCTACCCATCATGTCCTGAAAAGCAGCCCATCTCCATGGAATCAAATTTTCTCTTCAAATTCACCTGGAATGGAGTTTTATTGCCTATTCGCCTGGATATTCACCTGGACAATTTGTACATTTATTTTTCTTTTTCATTTTTCTTTTCTTTTGGTTTTTCAAAACAGAGTTTTTCTGTGTAGCCCTGCTTGACCTGGGATACCCTCTGTAGTCAGGCTGACCTCAAATTCAGAGATCCAGCCTGCCTCTGCCTCCAGAGTGTTGGGACTAAAGGCGTGCACCACCATTACCTTCCATGCTTTTTTTTCTTTTTTTTTTTTCTTTTGTGTGTGTGTGTGTGTGTAAACCTTCTTTGGTTCCAGAGTACATCCCACTGTTTCAGTATGCTTGATCTGTAAAGCTAATAATGCTTTCTTCAGCTTTCTATTGGATTTTTCTTCCTCAGCTGCTTCTTTTTCATTTAATTTCTATCGATCAGTACATTTCTCATTCCCCTCCCCTACATCACATATTTATATTTTTTGTCTTCCGTTACTGTTTTATATTTCAGTTCACATGTGCTCTCCTAGTGGGAGACAGTATAAAATAGCATTGGTTGAATGATCTTTGTATCAATGAGCATGAAATATGATATAAAACTTAGTTATCTGTCAAGTAAGGTGTTTCTTAAATAACTTTGAAACTCCAAGTAGCAACCTACCCCCAAAGTAAGCCATGCTCATATCATGAATATAAAATAAACTAGAAATGAGAAATATGTCCTATACTCAAGTAGCAACTCAACCAACCCACAAAGACTAGAAATCTCTAAATATATTTTTATAAGTATAAACAATGAATAATTTACAGTATTATTCTTATTATCTACTTTTGGAAAGTTGAAGAGCTCTTGAAAAATACCGTTCTTTATTTGCCTGCCACCAAATTCTAAAACTATTAAAAATTTAAGGAGCATTCTCTCATTTCTTCCCAACACTCCCATCTATAAGAGTAGCCATGATGGTATTTCTCCTAGCTAATCCATCCTAGGGGAATTAGATATAGGGAAAAGCAGTACACAATTTATAACTGTTTATGGAAAATGGATGACAAATTAACTTACATATTCATCCCATGTTTGGGGATCCCAAAATGTCATTTCTAAGATGCTTATCTCTCTTTTTTTTTAAATAAATCTAGTCATTTGCAATAGACCTGCAGCTACCCCTCACCAGGAGGCACTTTGTGAAGTTGTTTGAAATTCACATTGACATATAGGATAAGGACACGAAGCATAAATTTGTTACATCTCTCCAAAACCCCCAATCACTAAAAGTTTAGATGTACAATAAAGAATAAAATCAACAATATTATTTAGGTACACAAATACAAATGGAAATTGTATTATTTTTAAAGATAAATCCCATGAATATGAGAAGTCTCTAGGCTCACCGTCTTAAAGATAAAATAAGTCAAAAATACACAACCTAAACCTAGTGCAAAAACCAAAATGCAAGAAAGCTTCAATGAGAGCAATTTTCCCAAAGCGAACTCCATGAAAACATACCACGAGTTGGTAATTACTTTGAGTTTTGAGAGTTAGTGAAAACTAGAGAGTTATATGAAAATAAAGTCAATATAAAGAATGATAGAGCATCTATATACAAGACCAGGAATAAAAATCCATATCTCTTGATTAACACTTTACTCATTAGCAGGGAACCTCAGGGCTTCTCAGACAGAAATTGAAAAAGAAATCTGGAAATACTGATTTCTACTGTTCCCGTTGTCTCTTCTCATTAAGGAACTGCCAAAATTATGCCCTAACTTTCTGTGACCTGAAGAAGTTACAGATATGATTTCCCTTTTTGATCAGAGATCTGGAGATGTAAATATGCATCTACTTTCACAACATCAGAGGAAATCTAGTCTAATCATAAAGAAATAACTTAAACTAGTATCCACAAACAGCTAAACAATCAATAAAAGCACACTTAATGGGTATTGTAGGAAAATGAGGTATTCTTCAAGATAAAAACATTCTGTTTTAGCTACTTCCCTTTAAGTTTTTGCTCAGGAAGGACCCTGAGATCCCAACAGTAGTGCCTGGATGCTCACCAGAACCAGATTGTAAGACCCTGTTTCTGAAAACACCACAGTGCTTGTGGATCATGGAGACTTTAATGTGGGACTAAGGTGGAAGTTTCCTCCCCGCTGGCTAGCCAGCTGGATGTGCTATGTAAGCTTCCAGAGGAGGGTAGTCATCAGCAGTCTTAATAAGTTGTGAGTCTTACTAGATACAACACCAACCCATCCGGCCAGATGTGTGCACTGGGGCAATAATGACACGCCTGCTCTGATTATAACCAACTGTTTCACAACTGGGTCTGAGGCCTTCCCCAAGGGAAGGAATTCATCCTTCAAACTGCAAACATGATCAAAAAGGGGAAGCTACTACTGATCTTCTGTTAAATGGACACATTATGTTCATAACAGTGCCTTCAAAATATTTGTGTTTATGCCCATAGATTAGTATTGCTTTCAACCGTAGTTAAGAAGCCTCTTTATAAGTGGGGAAGCCATTTAGGCAGAAACTGGTCAAGTGATGAAAGCAAGTGACTATTTAGTATTCATCACTAAGTTGGATACAGGCATGGCCGATTATAAGGCTTTTGGAACAAAAAGGGAGAACAGAAAGAATGCCAGAACAATGGGAGGAATGTGACATACTGTTTTCTGGACAGGATATGGCCACTGCTCCCATGAATACTCACATCAGCTGTGGTTACCTGAGCCACAAAGGGCCCAACAGAATTCTGGATGCAGGAAGACCTCATAATTCCATTCCTGCCTGTGGGATTATAAGCAGCTAAATAATGGTCTCCCCTCCTCCCTCCAGAAACTATTGGCAGTGAATGGGTGCTGGGTGAGGGAGATATTTTCATCAGTGTTGTAACCACAGAAGGAAGAATAGATAATGTGAGTGTGTGTATATGCGTTATGTATAATATATATTTATTATGATTATTTTATAATAAATGGAGTGATAATGTGTGTCATAAGATATATGTTATAAAGTAAGAACCAGAAATTGAGTTGTGTATATTTGGATGTGGAGCAAAAATTCATCACAGCCAAAAATTTAAATTTCAAAATTATATCGTAAGTGCAGATATTAGGAAAAGATGAGAATGAAATGGGAAGCAAAATCTAACACTATATTTTTATTTCTTTTCATTAGCCTATTAAGAAACCTAATAAATTAAAGATTTAAAACATAAAAATATCTAAAGTTAATATCACAAATTATCGTAAAATAAGGGATATTGTTTTCCTGTGAGAGTCCTATGATCTGCAGTGATACAATTAAAATACTTAGATTCTACTCAAAGATTTTTTTCTAATATCAAACCAAATGAAAGGATAATTAAAAACAAAAAAGTAGCATTTCAGGAAATACTGCCATCATCACCATCTGATGTGCATTTTATATAAATATATATATATATGTAAAATATATATATGTATATAAGATATATATATATATTTCTAGTTTCAGAAAGTTATGTCCATTCAATAAACCAGTTTGAGTGGTGTGTACCTATAAACACCAGATGTGGGATGAGTCAGAGGCAGGAGGATCAGAAGTTCAAGCTTATTGTTAGCTATATATCATGTCCAAGATAGAACAGGATATAAGAAACTGCTTCAAAGAAAAATAAATAAGTAAAACTCCACTTCAAGCACAACACTATTCTTACTAGAATATTGAATGCTTATCGATAACAAACATAAGCAAATATACTGCTTTCAGCTGAGGTGTGCTCCTTCAACAGTTGAGCATAGAGATTTTATCTTTACTAACTGAAGGGCAGCAAGTGGTCCAGTCACTGTGAACACTGAATGGCATGTGAAACACAGAATGCACTGTGTATGAAACAAAGATACAATTAATGTAATCAAGGCAGAAAAACAATCACTTACTTGCATGAATACATCCCAAAGACAAATGTAAACTTCCCTCTTCTTAGGAGCTCCACTTTTCCCTGCATATTATATGCAGTCAGTGGAGACGTTTTATCTGCAGTACAGGGCTCTTTTTATTCTTTTATTAAAAATAAAATTTTAGTACTGGAGAGATGGCTTAGTGGTGAGGAGCACTGACTGCTCTTCCAGAGGACCCTGGTTCAATTCCCAGCACCTACATAGCAGCTCAAAACTGTCTGTAACTCCAGTTTCTGAGACTCAATACCCATGGCAAAACACCAATGTACATGAAATAAAAAAAATAGATTTTTTAAATGTAATATATTTTGATTACAGATTCTCCTCCCTTTACTCCTCCCAGTTCCACCCACATGCCCTCTCATCCACCCCTTTCTGTCTCTCATTAGAAAACAGTTTTCTAAAGGATAATAAAATATAATTCATTATAATATCATTAATAGAATATAATAAGATAAAACAAAAATAAACACACTGAGATAGGGCAAAACAAACAAACAAAAGGAAAAGAGCTTAGAAAAAGGACAAGAAAAGATACAGACTCAGAAACACACTTGTTCACACACTCAGGAATCCCATTAAAACAAAACTAGAAGCCATAATATATATGCAATGGATCTACAGGGTAAAATAATAAACAAATAAGAAGAAAAAAAAGGAAGAAATGAGGAGAAGGGGGGGAGGGAAAAGAAAAAAATGAAAATAAATTAAAAAAGGAAAAGTCTCGACAGCACATTATGAGACAAGGAAACTCCATAGATGCCATTGAGTTGATTTTTTTTGTTGATCATCTACTGTCAGCCACGTAGTCTACTAAGTTTCCCCAGTGAGTCTCTGTTGGAGAAAAGTGAATTTTCATTTGCAAGTGGTTATCAATTAAAGATAATTTCTGGTTTATCCCCAGTAAACACATGGGGCATGTGTCTACTTCTTCTTTTAGCTCTAGTAATCCATCTGGTACAGACCAGTGCAGGCCCTGTACATGATGCTTCAGTCTCTGTGAGTTCATATGTGCACTAGCCCTGTTGTGTCTAGAAGGCCTTGATTCTTTAGTGTCTTCCATGCCCTCTTGCTCTTAAACTCTTTTTGGCTCCTCTTCTACAGAGTTCCCTGAAACCTGAGGGGAAGGATTTTATGGTGGCATCCTGTTTAGGGCTGCATGATCTAACATCTCTAATTGTCTGCATAATGTCTGGCTGTGGGTCTCTATGTTTGTTTCCATCTGCTTCAAGAGGAAACTTCTCTGATGATGGCTGAGTAAGGCAATGATCTTAGTATAGCAGAATGTCAGTAAGAGTTATTTTCTCACTACTTCCTTTTAGTAGAGCAGTATTATTTGTTTTTTCCCCTAGGTTCCTATTTCCCTAGGCTATTTATTCTCAGGTTCTTGGTCAGGATCAGGCATGGGTCCCATCTTGTGGCATGGGCCTTAAGTCAAGGCAGATACTGGTTGGTTAATCTTACAAGTTTTGTGGCAACATTTCCCTAGCATATCTTGCTAGCAGGACATCGTTGTAGATAAAAGAGGTTTTTTTGCTGGGTTGGTATTGATGTTTCTCCTTTGGTAGTATGCAGAGTACCTTTCTTATACCAAAGATGCTAGCCTATAGGGGTAAAGGCTCTTGATAGGCACCAGCTCAACTTCTCCATGTTCAATGAGCTGTGTAGATGTTGTCTTCAGCAATGGGGCCTTGCCATCAATCAGTTTGTAGAGAGCAACCTACAGCCTTGGCAACAGCCTGGGTTATTCTAGATTCTCATGGGATTGGAGCCCTTGGCCTGCCGCTCAATTATATTGTTGTAACCCATTCCCTATACTAGAAGCTTTACTTGGAGACAAGACATAGCCAACTGGGGCTCTGTCTCCCCTGTTATATGGTGATTTCATTAGATCACTTTTGTATGTGTATATATTTTAGGACACTTCTATTGCATTAGTTTCCCATATTACTCCTCAAATGACACTTAATTTTAGCTGTCTCTCTCAGTATTCCATCCTTCATCTCCCTCTTCTTTCCCCTCTCCATTTTCCAGGTCTCCCCTTTATCCATACCATCTATTATGTTTCTTTTTCCTAGGGAGATTTGTCTCTCCTCTCCAGTCCCTTATTCTATACTTAACCTCTGTGATTCTATGGATTGTAGTTTGGTTTTCATTGACTTAAACAATAATATTTACATATATGCAAATGCATACCATATTTATCTTTCTGGGTGTGAATTGCCTTACTCAGGATGACTTTTTCTAGTTCTATCCATTTGCCTGAAAATTACATGACTTAATTTTTTTAACAGCTTAGTAGTACTCTACTGTGTAAATGTACCACATTTTCTTTATCCATTCATCTGTTGAGGTACATCTAGGTTGTTCCCAATTTCTGACTATTATGAATAAAGCAACAAAAACAAGGTTGAGCAAACATCTCTACAGTAGGATTAAAAGTCCTTTGGGTATATGCCCAAGAGTGATATAGCTGAATCTTGAAGTAGATCAATTCCCATCTTCCCAAGGAACTGCCATACTGATTTCCACAGTGGCTGTATGAGTCAGCACTATCACCAGCCATGGATGAGTGTTCTTTCACTCCATATTCTGGCCAGCATAAGATGTACCCCATGTTTTAACTAGGTTATTTTTTTTTTTTTTTGGTTTTTCGAGACAGGGTTTCTCTGTGTAGCTTTGCGCCTTTCCTGGAGCTCACTTGGTAGCCCAGGCTGGCCTCAAACTCACAGAGATCCGCCTGCCTCTGCCTCCCGAGTGCTGGGATTAAAGGCGTGCGCCACCAACGCCTGGCTTAGGTTATTTTTTTTATGAGATCCAGATTTTAGATTTCTCTATGTATTTTGAGTATTAACCTTCTATCAGATATGTAATTGGTAAAAATCTTTCCCCATTCTGTAGGCTGCCACTTTTTCTGTATGATGGTGTCCTTTGCTATGTAGAAGCTTATCAGTTTCATGAGGCAGGACTTTGTTTTAAATATTAACTGCATAAATCCTCATGTGTTCCCCAATGTATGCAATTGCTGGTTGTTGTCTGCTTGTTTGTCTGTTTTGTTTTGTTTTCTAGAAAATTAAATCTATAAGTGCTTGGAGATCTGAAATCTACCAAGGCCACTTAAGTTCTATTATTTCTCTGTACTTTTCTTTTTAAAAATTAAATACAAAATGCATTGTATTTTTTTCCTTCAAATAATAATTAAAAAAGTTTTAAGGGACTGTTTTGCAGACTGGTCTAGACTACATCCATTGCTGGATGTTAATGATTGACTTGGCTGCTAAGGCATGGCATTGACACTTCTTGTGTAGAAGATCCCTGAGGAGTACCTACTCCGTTAGGCAGAAATAGCATCACAGAACTCACAGTCCTCTGACAGTCCTACTGAATCCCAAGCCCCATCCAAGAACTGGCTTGCTACCCCTTTGATTTATGTGGTGGTTCTTTATACAGCAGCTAACTTTGTGCTGCCATGGAGTACCATAGTGGTCGGCAATTGATTCTTTAAGAAGTGAAAGAAAATTTGAATCTAAAGTCACTTGTCTTCATATCTAATGGGGTAAAAAAAAAATGGATATAATTTGATAATCACGGAGTAGCCAATAAATCACATATGCTTGTATACACTATATTTTTGACATTGTGAGATCATGGTACTCATATTTATGAGGCATCATCTCTTCAGAAAACAAATACAGTCTAGTACCTAAGACATATTGAGAGTTTCACTCATTTTCATCTATTTATGTTTCTTATTCTGATAACTTAATTTCCAATTGTAATTTTAAGACTTTTAACCAAGCACACTTCTGCATTTTCTAACTGTCAACAACATCCTTGACTTTCATCCCCACAACTCTCAGATGGTCCATAATAAGGAATGTGGTGGAGGCAGCTAGTATAAAATGTGTGGCAATCTTCCACAAATGTGAGCGCTGGGTAGTTATGAAGAAAAGTTTCTATTTTAGGAGTCTTAGTCCCTATGTCTGTGTCTTAGTTAGGGTTTCTATTGCAGTGAAGAGATATCATGACCATGGCAACTCTTATAAAGGAAAACATTGAGTTTGCTAGCTTACAGTTTCAGAGCTTTAGTCCATTATCATGGTGGGACATGTTGGCATGCAGGCAGACGTGGTGCTGGAGAAGAACCTGAGAGTTCTACATCCTGAGGCCCAAGCAACAGGAAGTAAATTTAGACACTAGGAGTAGCTTGAGCATAGGAGACCTCAAAGCCCACCCTACATTGACACTTCTTCCAACAAGGCTATACCTTCTCCAGAAACGTCACACCTCCTAATAGTGCCACTCCCTATGAGTTTATGTGGGCCAATTACATTCAAAGTACATGCAAAGCCAGTACACTATGGGAACTGGGTCATGCACTGTATGATATCTCAAAAGCATATTTACATCCAAAATGTTGAAAGTAATAAAAATAATTTTTAATATTACTCACAGAGGCCAAAAGAGAGTTAAATTTGTATCGTAGAGCAGTGTGCTTCCCTACCCCTCTTAATATTTCTAATGCATTCAACTGTTCTCATGTCTTTTCTTTTTTTTAAAACACTAGTAATTGTTCCAGAATGCGCCTGATTTTTTTCTGTCCTTTTATACTATTGGTAGACTCCTTTACTAAACCTTAAAAATTTCAATGAAACTGTACCTTTATAGGCCCAGAGTATGTATTCCCCACAGTCTAAATGCATAGATGGAAGGCAAACTTTATTATCAAAGCCTCAATATAGATAAAATAATATACTATACTCTCAGTCTCTATTGCTCCTACTGATCGCCTTCTAGGTCAGTAAGGCAGTCTTCTTCAAAATTACAAAGTAAAAACAGTCTTTGACTCTGGGAAAGAATCCATATCAAACCTGTAATCCCTCAGCGTATGACCTTCAATGTTTACCCTAGCTGTCTTGTTCTAGTAGGAGATCATATCCATAATTCAGAACCTATTTTCTGTCTTTGTCCATCAATTCTTTAAATTTCTAGTAACATTTGAGTGCTTTAGATGTAACCTCTAGGAATAGAATTTTGAGACATAAGCAATTCAAGAAATTCTTTCATCCACTCTGATTTGAATAATGGTTACTCATTTTTAATACATCAAATTCAAAATAAATAAACTATGTGATAGCCTTTGTCTAGCCAAAAGAACTTTTTAGAAAGTATTGATTTAGTGTATTCATTTAAAATTATTTATTTTTAAAGTAACTAAAAGCAAAGTAGTATATTAACCCAAATAATTATTTTTTTAAGAAAGTGTGTGTGTGTGTGTGTGTGTGTGTGTGTGTGTGTGTGTGTGTGTGTAATGTCTATGTGGGTGCCCATGTGAACATTACTATGTGTAAATACAGGTATATGTGTCATGGTACACTTATAGGTGAGATGATAACATTGATTATGGACCCTCATCTTCCTCCTTGTTTGACACAGTTTCTCTTATATCTCTGCTGTGCCTGGTCTGGAACTTTCTGAAGCCTCTCTGTTTGCTCCCATGTCCCTAAGGGAGAAGTCATTACAGACACTCTTGATCCATGCCCAGCTTTTTTACATGAGTTCTGGGGATTCAAACCAGTTGAGGAGCAACTGTTTTTACCCACTGAGCCATCTCACTACCCCCAAGGCATTATTCTAATCTCCACAGCAAAGTTTCCCTTCAACTTTGGTATAGTATCCCAGAAGCAACCACTGATACAAACCTAGTCATCTTGAAATGCCTATAACATGTCAAACTCTAAAAAGCTATGAAGTGATACTTCTTTCTATGTCCTATATGATGATACATCCCCAAAGATACAAATATGACATTTTACACTGCAGTGGTAAAACCTCAGGAACTCATCTGCCTCACAAACTATGGCATAAAGCCAAAATATCCAAAGCATAATTTGGAGGCAACTTAAATATTCATTGAAATGTCTCAGCAGTGACAAAATATGAATCTCAATGAAACACAGATAGACCAATATAATTTCTTAAACTCTTGGATTTCCCCCATCTTAAGCATATTTTGTTCCATAGAAGAGCTCTTAAATGTTCCCACATATGCCAGTGGTGGCATGTGCCTTTAATCCCAGCAATCCAGAGGCAGAGACAAGTGGCTCTCTGTGAGTTCTAGGCCAGCCTAGTCTACAAAAGTGAGCTCCAGGACAACCAGGACTGTTAAACAGAGAAACCATGTCTCCCAAAACAAAAACAAGAATATTGCCACATCATCATTTTGTCATTCTCTCTCATTTCCCCCTCTGCCCAGACATACATCTTTCTCACTCTGTAAATTCCCTCCTAAATGTCCTTTCTTTACTTTTTTAAATCTCAGTTCCCCACAAACCCCAGTCAGTATTCTTTCTCTATCTTCCTCTGTTTCATCTCCTAGATGCATTCCTTCTTTTCCTAGTCTTGTCAGTGTGAGTCAGTCAGGCTGCTTCAATTATTACTGGTCCTCTTGCCATTCATCACCCCACTTACAGGCAGCAGCAATGCTTATGTTCTAAAAGACAGAGTAGGAACTCCACAATAGTGTATAATCATTGTCCTTGTTATGTATGGACAGCAATGCTTATCCTAGATGATTGGAAAGAAATTAAAAAGATAATATATGATATATTATACATAATTGTATATAAAATATTATCTGTCATAATCTAAGACTACAATGTGTATATTATATATTTTATATTTATAGAATATTATATGTTTAATATTGTTCACATCAGAAAAAGTCTATGTCAGATTTTATATATATATTTCTATGTATATATATATATATATATATATATATATATATATCTGACTTACACTTATTGGTCAAAGAAATAATAATAAGATAATAAACAAGATACTTTGGTAAGGATTATGCACCCCACTGCAAGCAGTCTCTCATCAGAAGGTCGGTAAGATAAAGGAGAAGGCTTTGCAGGAGAGGTCAGTGGTTCTGGTGAACATGAGCTAGTGCAGTGGAGAGGGACACAGTTTGACTTACTGTGTCTGCAACTCCAGCTGAACCGTGTACTTGCCAGGTGGTGAGGAGGCCAGAGGCAGCCACTGAGCTCCAGAACAGCTGCTCCATTCTCTCCTTCCACTTAATATTTGGGAGTCTGGGCAGTTTGGAGGCAGCCACGAGGGAGCACTAACAGATGGATGCCGTGCTGTGGAGGTGCACTCTTGAATGGAGAGATCTTCTTTTACTAAAAGCAAATGTATTTATATGCTTTAAACATGATCTATTAGGAAGCTGGAGAAAGAGACATTCATGAAAAAAATAACGTTCTTCAATTTGAGTTTTTGATTCATTTCTTTGTTTCCAGTAGTATTTCATACAACATATCAGCCATAGGAGAGCAATTTGGCTGACATCCAAAAGAGGCGGGGGGAGTGAGAGGGAGAGAGAGGAGAGAGGGGGAGAGAGAGAGAGAGAGAGAGAGAGAGAGAGAGAGAGAGAGAGAGAG